>JAVJHY011479137.1:0-13504 GCA_035593235.1 Phascolosoma agassizii | reverse complement strand
TCTCGGGACACATGAAATGGCTCAGACTTCTATCGTCCGAAACCGTGTGAGCCTCACGCGTGTCAGGTGATGGCCGCGTCCGAAATAGAAGGCCTATTCAGAGGCCATCGCGAAGGCTGTAATCCGGAGGCTTTCGGAAGTGCCTCAAAACTCGCCCACTGAGTGTCTACGAAAACGGGGCAAGTCCAGATCGAGACACGTTGCCAACGGTATAGTGGGCGTAGTCTGTGGGCTGCGAGTCCGAGCGATGATCGAGCGGCGAGTAGCGGCCCCGAACGGACTCGTCCGTCGCGAAGGCCTTTGATCCGGGTCAGCCAACACCCCGTTATGCGCCAGTCCGAATCGGGTCTCACGCTTCATCTTCGAGAAAGGCCCGTCTCATCTTCGTTCGGTCGAGGGGCCCATGCAGATAGCAGTGCCCGGCCTTCCCGTGTGACAAACGAGAGCGACTGCTTCAGGAAGTCGATTCGTAGGATGTCATCCGTGCACGCTTCGTCCCAGGCGAGCTCCCAGGGGTTCATCAGCAGCGTGCCGTCCGGCTGCTTGTAGCTGATATGCCCAGCGATGTGATCGTTGTAGCCCTCCGCGAAAAGCACACGGCAGAGGAGGGCGAGCTCCGCTTGGGGCGAGAGATCCGGAAGGAGAGGGCGCGTGCGCTCGATCGGGGCGAGCCGCCTCATGAGTTCGGACGTGTCGTTCATCAGAAATTATCTGTTAGGCTGCTGGGGCTTTGAGCTGACGGCCCAGGGTTTCGTTTCCTTCGATCGTCGTTCGGTTGATCACTCGCTTTGTGCCGGGCCGCGTTCCGGTCGTGCAGTGCATCGCGCGCCAGTTGTCCCAGAGGATCATGTCGCCCTGTTCCCACGCGTGGAAGTAGTGGAATTCGGGCTTGCGCGTATGGGCGACCAGGCGTCGCAGTAACTCGTCGGCCTCATCGGCGCTCATCCCTGCTTTCTCGGGATCGACGACGCGGTCAAGAAATTGCTCGACCACTTCGAGAACCTTCCTTCCCGAGACGGGGTGATCGACCACTGCGGGATAGATCGAGTCGGGGAAGTCGGGGAAGCCGACGTCGGACGGCTTCTTCGGGCTATGGGGTCCCGGCTCGTAGCCGGTGAGATCGACGAAGCGCATCTTCGTTCGCTGCATCTCGAATCGGTACGCAACTTCGAGACGAGAGATCTGTTGCTTGGTCGCCTCGTCGAGGGCGTCGTAGGCAAGAGCAAGGTCGCCGAAGCCCGTGAGGCCGCCTTCGCCAGCGATCTGGACTGCACGAAGCAGGGCCCCGTGGTTCGGCCGCGCCGTGTAATGCAGGTCCATATGCCAGTCGAGTCGCCCGACGATGGGTTTGCCGTCGTAGAAGGCGGTGTTGACGGCGTCTCTTTTGCCGCCGTTTTCGAGCACGAAGAGTTCGGGGTAGTCGACTGAGCGCGTCACCTCGAGCGGGTGCTTCTCGAGCGCCCCGAAGATTCGGCTGAACGCGATCTGCCGTCCGGGCAGCGTGTGTAACGCACAATACCCGGCGACAGTCGGCGGTTCTCCGGTGAATGTCGGCACACAAATTCTCGAGGCGACCGTTATGGCGCTGTCCAAGGCGCGACCCGACAAAGCTATTGCCGGCTGGGGCCGACGCCGAGGGCATTACCTGTCGGCCGTCGATCCACGCACCAACGAGCGTTACGTGCAGACCACCACCGATGCCGATGGCGGCGCCGGTGCGGTTTCCGGTTTCGATGGTTTCGAGGGCGCAATGGGCATGTCCGGTCTTGGCGCCATTCAACGAGGCAGTGTCGAAGAAATTGAGATCAAGTTCCCGTGGCGCACTGTCAACTACCATTTCGTTCCGGACATGTCCGGCGCAGGGAAATGGCGCGGTGGATCCGGGATGCTCTGGGAAGTAGAGAATCTCGGTACCGATGCACCGGTCGCGACCGGTAGTTCGGATGGCGACTTAACGCAGCCGCCGGGAGTACAAGGTGGCGAGAATGGACCGCTGTCGCGAATGTACATTCGCAAAGGTGACGAGGTCACGCCAGCCCGCACGCATCGCATGATTGAAGTCAAAACCGGCGAAATCCTCGGTAAAGTCAGCGGCGGTGGCGGCGGCGTGGGTGATCCGATGAAACGTGATCCCGAGGCAGTGCTCAAAGACGTGATCAATGAGTTTGTCACTCTGGACGCGGCTCGCGACACTTACGGTGTGGCTATCGATGCGGACAGTATGACAATCGACTCGAAGGCAACCAGTTCCCTTCGCGGCAGTTGATGTAGTCGGATGACGAATTCTGAGGTGGGTAAAGACGAGCTCAGGTCTTTCCTGGAATCCATGTGGCTGATTCGGGCCTTCGAAGAGAAGGCCTCGGAAATCTATGCCCGCGGCAAGATCAATGGCTTGCTGCATCTCGGCATGGGGCTGGAGGGAGTCGCCACCGGTGCTGCCAGCGCAATGCGAAGCGACGACTACGTCTTTGGTGGGCATCGTGCACACGCACACGCGATTGCTCGCGGTGCCGATATCAATGCCCTGATGGCGGAACTCGCCGGTCGCAGCACGGGTTGCTGTAAAGGCAAAGGCGGCACCATGCATCTTTCAGCGCCGGAAGTAGGATTTGTTACCGCGACCGGCGTTGTCGCCGGCAACATTCCGCTGGCGCTGGGTGCCGCGTTGTCAGCCCGCGAAAAGGACGCGGGCCAGGTTGCCGCCGCCGTGTTTGGTGACGGTGCCGGACAGGCCGGTGTATTTCACGAATCGCTGAACATTGCGTCCCTGTGGAAGCTGCCGATGCTGTTCATTTGCGAAAACAATGGTTATGCCGAGTTTACACCACTGTCCGACCACACACTCGTAGAGCGGCTGTCGGAGTATGCGGTGACCTACGGCGTGCCCAGAGTTACTGTCGATGGTAACGACGTCCTGGCTGTGCGCGAGGCGCTCGCGGAGGCGACGGATCGTGCCCGAGATGGCGGTGGCCCTTCGTTTGTCGAATGCCTCACGCACCGGCTGCGTGGCCATTACGAGGGCAGCGCCAGCGAGTACGACCGCGACGAAATCGACAGCAAGGACGTCGTGAGCATCTTCGAAAAACAACTGATCGCGGCGGGCGACATTAGCGAGGAAGCTGCCGGCCAGATTGCAACAGCCGCCAGGGAGCGTGTTCAGGTTGCTGCGGACGCGGCGCTTGAGGCGCCGTGGCCTGACGCCCAGGAAGTGACCACCCAGGTCTTGACGGGATAAAGCGTGGCTGAACAACGCTACATAGACGGTATACAGCAGGCACTTCTCGAGGAAATGTCGGCGGACGACACTATCCGGGTGCTTGGAGAAGATGTCACCCTGGGCGGCCCATTCGGTGCGACCAAGGGTCTCGTCGAGGAGTTTGGCGAATCGCGTATTATTAATACGCCGATCAGTGAGGCCACCATCGTCGGCATGGCTGTGGGTGCCGCCGTCACAGGATTGCGGCCGGTCCTCGAGATCATGTTCATCGATTTCATTACGTTGGGCATGGACCAACTCGTGAATCACGCGGCGAAGCTGCACTACATGACAGGTGGTCAGCTTGAGGTGCCACTGACCATTCGTGCCACGGGCGGTGTTGGTGGTGGTTATGGCGCGCATCATTCGCAGAGCCTGGAGGCCTGGTTTACGCATGTGCCTGGCCTCAAGGTCGTGGTTCCTTTCAGCCCGAGCGACGCCAAAGGTCTGCTCAAGTCGTCCATTCGCGACGACAACCCGGTGCTTTTTCTCGAGCATCGTGGCCTGTACTGGAGCCGCGGCGAAGAATTGCCCGCCGGCGAGGTCATTCCTCTTGGTCAGGCGGCAATCCGCAGGTCCGGCAAGGACATCACAATACTCGCCGTGTCGAAGATGGTCGGCGTCGCGTTAAAGGCGGCTGAAAAACTCGCCGAGGATGGCATCGACGCCGAGGTGATCGATCCACGTACGCTTGCGCCGCTGGATCTCGATACGATCGTGACATCGGTAAGGAAAACGGGTCACCTGGTCATCGCGCACGAAGCAGTGGAGACCGGAGGCATCGGTGCCGAGATTGCGTCGCGCGTACAGGAAGTGGCGTTCAACGAGTTAGCGGCACCGGTCCTGCGCGTAGGCGCCCCGTTCGCGCCGGTTCCGACGAGCATCGCGCTCGAGCGGGTTTTCGTGCCCGGTGAGGACCAGGTCATCGACGCCGTCCGCCGCTCGCTCGCCTATAACCGTGTAGCCTGACGGCCGCAAATAACCCCAACAGAACAGGTGACCTGAATGCTGCCCGACCTTCCCAGCGACGATATTCTGAAACAACTGGAGCTCGCGATCCTGATCAGGCGTTTCGAAGAAGAGCTCATCAATCTCGCGAGTGAGCGTGATATCGGACATTTCCACGTCTATATCGGGCAGGAAATGACCGGCGTTCCGGCCTTGTACCTGCTTGAAAAAGGCGACCTGTCTTTCACCACGCACCGCAACCACGGACACTTGCTCGCTCGTGGCGTACCGATGCGCGAAATGTACGCAGAGATCCTGGGCAAAGAGACTGGAATGATGGGTGGCCGCGGCGGCACCTTGCATTTGTGTTCCATGGAGCATGGCTTCCCGAAAACTTCGTCGGCGGTTGGTGGGGCGACGCCTCTGGCAACTGGCGCGGCGTTTGGGTTCCAGAAACTCGGCCAGGACCGGGTCAGTGTCTGTTTGTTTGGCGACGGCGCGCTGGAAGAGGGGTCCTGGCACGAGTCGATCAATATTGCGGCGATGGAAAAACTGCCTGTGATATTCCTGTGTGAGAACAACAGTCTCGAAGCACTTGGCCAGAAAGCCGGCGAGTACCCGTCATCGACACTGGCGGCCACGGACCTCATCGACCTGGTTGAGCCTTTTGGCGTGCCGACCATCCAGGTGGACGGTTGCGACGCCGGGGCCGTGCACAGTGCCATGACCGATGCGCTCAGGCGGGCCCGCAGTGGCGGTGGGGCAACCTTCATCGAGACTCGAACCGTACGCTGGCCCGGCAATCGCCCGATATGGCCAGAACTGTCGACCGGCGAAACGAACCTGGCAATGGCATGGGATGAATCCCTGGTTCCCGAAGAGCACGCTGTGTGGCACAGAGATCAGGACGCCGTGCTGCGTTTCGTTCGCGAGATTCTCGCGGCGGGCCTCATTGAGCAGGACCGTATCCTCGCCATGGATGCCAAGATTCGGGCCGACATGAAGACTGGCGTGGAATTCGCTCTGGAAAGCAACTATCCGAAGGCCGCAGCGGCCCTCGAACTCGCATTCGCATAGGACTATCGCAGCGATGAAGACATTGACGTATGGACAGGCCCTGGTGGAGGGTTTGCGCGAGTTGATCGAAGCCGATGAACGGACCCATATTATGGGACAGTATTTCCTCGGGTTGACGCCGCAGAGAGCACTGGTTGGTGAACTGGCGGCAGAACATCCCGAGCGTTTCTATTATCCGCCGATTGCGGAACTGGGGTATGTCGGTACGGCGATCGGTGCCGCCATCGCAGGGCTGCGTCCTATCGTCGACCTGGCAACGGCAAGTTTCATGTTCCAGGCTTTCGCGCAGATCACCAACGAGATGGCGAATATTCATTACATGTCGGGTGGCCAGACGAAGGTGCCGATGGTGTTTCATTTCAATCACGGCATACGTGGCGGCGGCGCGGCGCAACACTCGCACAGCCCACAGGCAATGCTCTGGAATACACCGGGAATAGAAATCATGCTGCCATCCACGCCGCGTGACGTGAAAGGTTTGCTCAAGACAGCGGCATCCACCGACAACCCGACAGCCTGGGGCGATCATGTCAAACTCTTCATGATCGAAGGGGAAGTCCCCGAAGAGGATTACAGCATTCCGTTCGGCGTAGCCGACATCAAGCGCCAGGGTTCCGATGTCACGATCGTGGCCACGTCATTGATGGTGCAGCGAGCGCTGGCAGCGGCTGAAACGCTGGCCGCCGATGGAGTCGATGTTGAGGTTGTCGATCCTCGCACACTGGTTCCCCTGGACGAGAATGCTATTCTCGAATCCGTGGCCAAGACCGGCCGACTCGTTATTGCCGACGAATGCCACAGGAGTTGTGGCGTAGGCGCCGAGTTTTCGGCCATCGTTGCCGAAAAAGCATTCGCTTACCTGAAGGCACCCATTAGGCGCGTCGTCACCGAGGACGTTCCGATCCCGTTTAGCCCGCCAATGGAAGAGTTCGTGGAGCCGACCGAGGCGAAAATTGTTCAGGCCGTTAAAGAGGTGTTGACCTGATGCGTATTGCAGTTGAAATGCCCAACCTGGGCCATGATATCGAGACCGGCAAAATTGTGGGATGGGTAAAGAAGATCGGTGACACCGTTGCACGCGGCGACGTTATTGCCGAAGTGGAAACCGAAAAGGTCACGATGGAAGTGGAGTCATTTGATGAGGGCACTCTGGTCGAGATCGTGCAGGATGTCGATGCCGAAGTCAGAACCGGTGAAGTGATCGCGTACCTCGATAGCAAATAGGGTCCGCTCACTGTGTCCGATAAAGACCTAAGCCCTGACAAACCCGGCCGCCACCTCGTCAGTCCGACACCGATGCGCAAGGCGATTGCTCGGCGCATGTCGCAGAGCAAGCAGGAAGTGCCGCATTTCTACGTGAGTTGCGAAATCGCTATGGACGCTGCTATCGAGGCGACCGCCGGCCTGAATGTGGATGCGGCTGCCGACGAGCGTGTCACGGTTACAGCGATGATTCTCAATGCGGTGTCACTCACGCTGGCGGACGAACCCACGGTCAATGCCCACTGGACGGAGGCCGGTCATGAGCTTATCGACGATATCGATATCGGTGTAGCGATCGACGTTCCGGCCGGGTTGATCGCGCCGGCCATCGTTGATTGCCGCAGCCTCGATATTCGGGGGTTCTACCTCAGGCTCAGAGATCTGGCCGAACGGGCCAGAAAGGGTAAGTTGCGAGCGGCGGAGCTGAATGACGCTACTTTTACTGTAAGTAATCTCGGCATGTTTGATGTGTCTTCGTTCACAGCCATCGTTACGTTACCGCAGGTGGCGATACTCGCGACAGGCCGTTCGATGCCGTTGCCAAGGGTCGTCGACGGTGAAATTATCGTGCAAACGATCATGACTGCGACGCTGAGCTCGGATCACCGCGCAATTGATGGTGTCGTTGCCGCGCGGTTTCTGGGAAAGCTAAAGACTCGACTGGAATCGCCGCAAGACTGGCTCTAGGCAGCTCATGGACAGCCTATTGGTGCCGCCAATAATAGAATACATAACCTCCATTTCGTATGCATTGCTTTAATTTTGTGTACTCTTGTGCCAAACTGATGGTTTGCTACAGGGCCAGTTTCTTACTGGATAGCGGCTGGGGAAGGCGATGCCTACGACAATCTCGGATGAGATTTCGAGCCATTTGGCTGAAGATATTATCAACGGCGTTTTCAAGCCGGGGCAGAAGCTTGAGGAGCAGGCTATTGCCAAACGATTCAATGTATCTCGAACCCCTGTCAGGGATGCATTCAAGCAGCTTGCCGCAACCGGCTTGATCGAAAGCCGCCCACACCGCGGTGTCACCGTAATCGAGCTGAATCTCGACCAGCTCAATGATCTCTTTGAGGCACTCAGTGAAGTTGAGGCGATATGCGCCAGGCTGTGTGCACAAAGAATGACGGTGGTAGAACGCAAACATCTCGAAAACCTCTACCTAAGAGAAGCCGGTGTACTTGAGTTAGAAGATGACAGTGCTTACTTTGACTACAACGAGCAAATTCACTCAACCGTGCACAAAGGCGCACACAACCAGTCCCTGGCTGAATTCGCTCAGGATCTGCGATTGAGATTGAGTCCTTTTCGTAGTTCGGTCTTTTTCAAAGAGGGCAACTGGCCAGATCACAGGTCAATGGAACACGATGAATTGGTCACGGCGATACTCGCCTCAGATACGGAAAAGGCGTATGAGGCCATGCGAAGTCATGTTACGAACTCCGCGTATAACGCTATTCGATACGTGAGCGAATCACGCAACGAATAGACTGGGTAACCCGTCCGTTATCGGTTGAGTACCGGGCTATTGGCTGCCGCTAGAAAGACGCCCGTAGCTGAGGACACCTCGAAACCATCTTTTTCAACCCACTCTTCATAGTTGCCGGGCAGCAGGTTGATGGCCCGGAAGTGGCCGTCGTGCGTATGCACCATGTAGAGCATTTTCTTGTCGATGTTCTTGGCATACACCTGCGCCGCTTCGAAAGCAGCGGACGCGCTCACCTCGCCGGAAAGACTTGTCGTCCCGTTGATACCAATGGCATCAGGCTGACCCGTGACCTGGCATGCGCCGAGCATGGCGAGGACAGCAATGGGATATATTTTCATTTTCAGAAGACGCCGTGGTTTGCGAATCTCTCCGGTATCAATTCTTTTGCGGCAATCGAAACACCGGGTCAATACGCGGATACACGTAACCGCACATGATTAGCAACTGGCTGGGTCGAGGTAAAAGACGTCACTAGCGAATGCCGTTTCCGTGACGTCTGCGACGTAGAGTCGGAACTGATCCTCTTCGACGCAATCGTAAACTTCCATCATGGTCGATGCCAATTCGGGCAACCAGTATTCGTCTGCCGGAAAGTCGTCTCTCGAAAACCATGCCCCGGCACTCGTTTCGACACTACACGTCGGTTCGTAGCATTCGTCGAGATGAGCGCGAAATGATATGTAATATTGGTTCGTTGACGTGATACTCGACAAAAAAAACGGGATCAGTTGGCTCTGCTCAACAACTATTCCCGTCTCCTCTTCGACCTCGCGAATTGCCGCGGCACGCATTGACTCCCCTTTTTCTGGATACCCACCGGGTGGAGCCCATTTGCCGGAGTAGGGTGCCACGGCCCGCCGGATAAACAGGATTTTCCGCTGCGACACAAGTAGTGTTGAAACGACCGCGGTCGGTGTGTCGTACTCGATATACCCACATTCCGGGCAGCTATTTCGTTCGACGCTGTCTCCGCCAGGAATGGCTCGTACCAGGGGGTGGGAGCAGAATCTACAATAGAATTTCATGGGAATTGACTATATTTCAGTATTTTCTATAATGAATGTCTGTTCTATATATTGAATACCGCTCCAATATATACTTTATTGGAGCTCATTGCCCGATTTTGGCGTGCCGCAGATTAAGGGGTTGCGAGGATAATGAGTGCACAAAAAACTGACTGACAAGATGATCGCTGAGCTAAGTCAGGAAATTGGGCATGAAGGTTCGTTGCCGCAATTTAACACTGAGGCAACACCAGATGCGATCCGGCACTTCGCGTGGGGTCGCGGAGACGACAATCCACTCTATTGCGATCGACAGTATGCCAAAGGTACTCGATTCGGCGACCTGATTGCGCCGAGTACTTTCGTTCTCAGTTGCGGCTTTCCGAGATCGCGGGGATTGCCCGGTATCCACGCGTTATTCACCGGAATCGATTTGCACTGCCACAAACCAATAGAGTCTGGAACGAAAGTGAAAGCCTCGACGGCTCTGCATGAACTCAAAGAACGAGAGGGCAAGTTTGCTGGCCGCCAGATTCAGCAGACCTCGGTCACCCGATACGCGGATGAAAATGGGGAATTTCTGAGCACGCTATTTTCTCACGCATTCAGAATGGAAAGAGGTGCTGCAGGTAAGAGCAAAAAGTACTCGGATCTGGAGCGCAAGACCTACGAAGAGGATGATTTGCTTGAGATTGAGCGCGCCTACGATGTCGAAGTGAAGGCGCGGCGCGGCGCCAGGACATTGTATTGGGATGATGTTGAAGTTGGGGATGAGCTAACGGACATGGTGAAAGGCCCGCTCACGGTAACCGACAACATTGCGTTTCTGGCCGGGTTCGGGCTCGTATTCATCCGTGCCCATCGTTTGTGGCATGAATTTCGAGGTAGGCATCCGAAAGCCGGCGTCAAGGACGAGTATGGGGTATGGGACGTACCCGAGCGCGTGCATTGGGACGAAGCGCTTGCCGCATCAATAGGTATGCCTGGACCGTACGATTATGGACCGCAAAGAATCGCGTGGTTGGACCACCGTGTGTCGGACTGGATTGGAGATGACGGTTGGATGACGCGCCTGTCCGTAAAATTGACCGCGCCGAATTTTGTCGGCGACACAACCTGGATAAAAGGCACGGTAGCCACTAAGGCGGACAATGGCATTGTGACCCTTGATCTGGTCTGCCAGGACCAGCGTGGCCGGGTGACGGCCACGGCTGCAGCTGAGGTCAATTTGCCATGTCGATGAGCGAACTTGGTGCGACGGACGATCTATGGATCTACGATCGATTTAAGGTCGATGAAATCATCGGCACTTCGAGGCAAATCGTTGACGAAGAATCCGGTCTGCTTTGGGGAGCGCTTTACAAAGACTCGCAGCGTAGCAAGGCGCTGCCCTACGGGATGGCAAATCTAATAGTCATGAGGGCCTATGCGGAAGTCGTCCAACCACGGCCAGCTGGCAATATTCATGCTGCTCAGCGTTGTGAATTGAATGTTGTCCCGTCTCTTTCAAGGGAACTGCGCGGCGACGTTTTCTGCGTGGCGAAGTACATCAAGCGCCAGCGCAAAATAGTCGAATTTCGTGTTGACCTATTCGACGTAGAATCGGAGCAATTGCTCTGCAAGTCAACGTTGACTATTTGTTGGACACGATGAAATCTTCTGCCGCCCTGCCGTCCAAATTGATGCCGTTGCGGCTCAAGATTGGGCGCAGTGAAATCGATTCATTTGCAGAAATGTCGGCGGATTACAATCCGATTCATATGGATGTCGAAGCCGCCAAGAGTTCTGGAATGACGGGGGTTATAGCTCATGGGTCGATTTCACTCAATCTGCTCTGGGAAGCCATAGAGTTAAGCCTTGGTCATTCCAGTGCGCCGGGCCTCTGCCTCGACGTCCGATTCAAGGCACCCGTTTACCTGGATGAAACGGTTGAAACTGGAGGCTCGAACAATGTTGAGACCGGTGACTATGATGTATGGGTGTCGAACCAGGATGGACTGCGGGTGATCGAAGGTCGCTTGCACGTGCGGCAAAAGGTCCCTCAGCAACGCTAAGAGGGAACCAAGCTCAAGGAACGTTGCTCTTGATTTCAGTATTCGCAAAGCTCCTCACTCTGTTGACGTTTGTCCTCGGCACGTTTTTCGTGGTTGCGGGTGCAAAACTCATTTTACTCGACGGCTCGTCATACTACTTTCTGGCGGGAGTCTGTTTTCTGTTTGTGTCTGCACTGCTTATTCGTCGATCCGCGGCGGCGTTGTGGGCGTACTCGTCATTTATGTTTGCAACGATTATCTGGGCACTGTATGAGTCCGGGGTCGACCCGTGGGCGTTAATGCCCAGACTTGTGGCGCCTGCCGTATTCGGCATTCTGTTTTCGTTGCCTGGTCTGGTCGCCGCATCACGCGCTGCGCGATTGGCGCGTGTTTCATGCGTCGCAGCATCTGTGTTGGCTGTGGCGTTGGTCGTGGGAAGCTACGCCGTGACATCGACAAATACAGTTGATACAGACGGCTTCACGTCGGCAGTTGGTACTGAGGGTGCCAGCGACTGGCCCTATTTCGGAGGTGACGCTGGCGGGCAACGGCATATCAAGTCGTCACAGATTACCAGAAGCAATATCGCCGATTTGGAACTCGCCTGGACATATCGAGTGTCAGGCGCTGGTCCGGGCGAGAGCACGCCAGAAGGATCGGCAACTGCTGAGTCGACACCGATAGAAGTCGATGGACGACTGTACTTTTGTAGCTCAAACAATGTTGCCATAGCGCTGGACTCAGAAACTGGTGAAGAAATCTGGCGCTACGATCCGGCCGTCGCCCTAACTCCTGCGACGCACACGGTGTGCCGCGGAGTTGCCTATGCGGAAACCGATGCCAAAGCGGAAGTCTGCAGTTCGAGAATTTTCATGGGCACGTTGGACAATCGTCTCGTCTCACTTGATTCACAAACCGGTTTGCCTTGTTCGGACTTTGGGAACCACGGGTTTGTCGATTTGGATGTCGGTCTGGGTGAAGTTCTGGCTGGATATAACTATGTGACATCGCCGCCGACAATCCTGAGTGGAACAATTGTTGTCGGATCATTCGTATTTGATAATCAATCAACGAGTGAGCCATCTGGAGTAGTGCGTGCTTTCGACATAGCCGATGGCCGCTTGCTGTGGGCGTGGGATGTGCTGCACCCGGAATCCCGGCCACCACTGCAGCAGGGCGAGCAGTATGCGCGCAATACGCCAAACGTATGGAGTGTTGCCAGCGTGGATGCGGATCTGGGGCTGATATTTCTCCCCACCGGCAACACGCCGCCTGACTTCTTCGGCGGACATCGATCAGCGCAACAGGATCGCTACCCGAGTTCTGTCGTTGCGCTCGACATTAAGACGGGCGATGTCCGATGGAATTTCCAGACCGTCAATCATGACATTTGGGATTTCGATATTGCGTCTCAGCCAGTGGCTGTTCAATGGCAGGTCGAAAGCGTGGAAGTGCCGGCGCTGCTTGTACCTACCAAGCGTGGCGAGGTCTTTGTGCTTGACCGTAGAAGCGGAAAGCCGCTTACCGAGGTCGTGCAAAGAGCTGTACCGCAGGGTCCGGAGGATGGCGAATGGTTGTCACCTACACAACCATACTCAGTTGAAATGCCATCTTTTTCACCGCCAGATCTGAATGAAAAATCGATGTGGGGGGCGACACCGCTGGATCAACTATGGTGTCGACTGGAGTTTCGCCGTGCCCGTTACGATGGCCAATTTACCCCGCCGTCGACTCAGGGCGTAATCGCTTACCCGGGCGCCTTTGGCATCATTAACTGGGGTAGAGTATCCGTCGATCCCGGACGAAACCTGATGTTAGTTAATACGAGTAATCTGCCCTGGTATCAGCGGCTGGTCCCGCGACCTGAGGCCGACGTGCTCGGCATTGCGCCGTGGGGCGAGCCGAGTCCCCATGAAACAGTCAGTCATTCCGGACGAGAGGTATTTTATGCGCAGGCTGGCACGCCGTACGCAATTGACAGCCGACCATTCCTGTCACCGCTCGGCTATCCCTGTCACGAGCCACCGTGGGGAGAATTGGCAGCGGTCGATCTTGGCAAACAACAGGTGCTGTGGCGTCGACCGCTTGGTACGACTCGCGACGTAGCACCGTTTGGCGTTCCGCTGCCAACCGGCGTTTTCAATATCGGTGGTTCGGTAACGACCGAGAGCGGATTGACATTTATCGCGGCTACTGTCGACAACTACCTGCGAGCGTTCGATACGGAATCTGGCCAGGAGTTGTGGAAAGCAAGACTGCCAGCAGGAGGACAGTCAAACCCGATCAGCTACGTGTCTGGCCGCGATGGACGACAATATGTCTTGATCGCAGCCGGTGGCCATGTGCCGATGGCAACAAAGGCTGGCGACTACGTATTGGCGTACGCATTGCCGCGAGACGAAAAATGACAAGCTACGAAACACTTTCATTCGCG
>JAVJHY011479026.1:0-10092 GCA_035593235.1 Phascolosoma agassizii | reverse complement strand
CGGCGTTTTTACTTTCAACACCGAATACATGATGCGTACCGACCGCCTAGCGAAGGCGGCCGAAGAACGCGGTTTCGAATCGTTGTGGGTACCCGAGCACACCCACATTCCGGTACCTCTTCCAGGTGAGCCCGCGGATCCACAAACCGGTATGCCATTGAGTCCCGCCGATTTCTTCTTGCCAGAAGAGTATCGCCACATGTCCGATCCGTTTATCGCATTAGCAGCGGCGGCGGCGGTTACGTCCAAGATAAAGCTTGGCACCTGCGTTTGCCTGATCAACCAACACAACCCGATTAACCTTGCGAAACATATCGCGACGCTCGATCACTTAAGTGACGGTCGGGTCATTTTTGGTATCGGCGCCGGTTGGAATGTTGAGGAGATGGGGAACCACAACGTTCAGTTTAAATCTCGCTGGCGCGAACTCCGTGAAAGATTAGCGGCACTGCGTTGCTTATGGCGTGAAGAACAACCTTCGTTCGATGGCGAGTTCGTTAAATTTGAACCGATCTGGCAATACCCCAAACCCGTTCAAGCCGGAGGACCACCGGTGGTGTTCGGCACCATGAACACACCGTTCGGACGACAGCAAGTCGCTCGTTATGGAGATGGTTGGCTGCCGTTGACGTTCGATGTAGAAGAATCCAAACGCGACCTCGCTGATATTCACGCCCGGATGGAAGCGCTCGGACGCGACCCAAACGAACTCGACGTATCGCTGTTCTTCCTAAATGACGAGACCCAGTCCGCTAAGACCATCGCAAGCGCGAAGAAATCCAGTGCGAACCGCATCATTTTGCGTCTACCGGTGGCCGACGAATCTGGAGTATTGAAAGCTTTAGACCGTTACGCCGCCTATCTTTGAGCGGCCGACCATAGGAGCTTTCTTGGCAGCGTGCAGCGCCGCGCAATCACACCGTACGTATCGTCGATAACGTGAGCGACCCCTGCCGGCGTAGTCGCTCGCTAATCAACAACGTGTCAGGCACCCTCCTTACCGACGATCGTCACTGAAGACACGTTTTGATGCGGGAAGCCCCCGAGGTTATGCGTTAAGCCGAATACCGGATCGTCTGCTCGCTGACGCTCACCCGCACGACCGTACATTTGCAGATACATTTCATAGATCATGCGTAAACCTGATGCACCGATGGGATGACCGAAACATTTGAGTCCCCCGTCAATCTGGCAAGGTACTTTGCCGTCCGCATCATAAAAGCCATCCATAACGTCCTTTACCGCGGTACCTTCCGGAGAAATATATAAATCCTCCATCGTCACGAGTTCAGTAATCGAAAAGCAATCGTGCACTTCGAACAAACTTACCTGCTCGCGTGGTTTTGTAATGTCAGCCTCTTTGTAGGCCCGTTCCGCCGCCTTGCGGGTCGTCATGAAATAACTCCCATCCCAAGAATTGTGCTGCGCTTCAGTTCCATTCGAGACTGCGAGCTGTAACGCCTTGACCGTGACCAGATCCGTTTTGCCAAGGCCTCGCGCAATTTGCGGCGTGGTGACGATCGCGCATGCCGCACCGTCACTCACACCGCAACAATCGAACAGACCGAGCGGATCAGCGATCATTGGCGCGTTCATCACCTTGTCTTCGGTGATCTTATTGCGTAAGTGCGCTTTTGGATTGCGCGAGCCATTGTCGTGACTCTTGACGGAAATATGGGCCATCGCGCGTTTTAAGTCTTTCGCATCGACTCCATGCTTAGCGGAATACGCGGCTGCTAGTTGAGCAAACGATCCAGGCGCCGAGGCATTTGCCCAGTACATATCGTTTACCGAACCGCGGCCGCGTTGCGGAAGCCCACCGTAGCCCGTGTCTTTCAGTTTCTCGACACCAACGGCAAGTGCAATATCCGCCGCACCTGCGGCAACGGCATAAACCGCGCCACGAAACGCTTCCGTTCCACTCGCGCAGTAGTTTTCAACGCGCGTTACGGGGATCAAAGGCAAGCGTAGCGCGGTAGCAAGTGGCACGCCAGATTTTCCAACGTGTTGCTCTTCAATCGCAGTACCAAACCACGCCGCGTCAACTTGCTTTTTTTCGATCCCAGCGTCGCCTAAGGCCTCGGCAAAAGCTTCGACCATCAAGTCATCAGCATTGCAGTCCCAGCGCTCTCCGAACGAGGCGCAACCCATTCCCAGAATCGCAACTTTATCTCTTATTCCTGAACCCATAATCGATCTCCTCAGCTAACCGTTTCGACGGGAGTCGCTTTCCAAAAGTATCGTCTGAACCCGCGACGTTTATCAAAATCTTTGATTCGAAATACCATACGCATTGGCATGCCGACAACAAGATCGGCACCCGGATCGACGTCGGTGATATCACTCATTAAACGGCCGCCGTCGTTATACTGGACCATACCGAAATAATTGGGTGGATCGGGCGTGTAGGTCAAGCCGTCTGCCGTGTATGAATTTAGTTTCGCTGTCTTATCCGCAAAAGGCTCGTCGACCTGAGTCTGCATCGCACCGCACTCTGGATTAACGCAGATATTCGATTTTGGAAATTGAGCGGTGTCGCACTTTGAACATTTCCCACCAATAAACCCCTGACTCATCGCGTGGTTGCGGTAGAGTGTCGTCAGTCCAGTATTCTTATCTACTTCCGCGCGAATGCCCCGCTCCATCTCGATTAATTCGTTAAACGCGACGAAGCGATTGTAGTTCGTTTCTTCGCGACGACGCGCTAGATGTCCGCCAATGCCGACACGGTTGCGCATTGTTTCAATTGCCGCCGTAGTCTCGAAAATCAACGCGTCGCAACCTTGTCCAAAACCGACGACGAGGATCTTGTCCCCTGGCGTCGAATTTTCGAGCGCATGCACCAGCATGATCAGCGAGTGGGCGGCACCTGCTTCGCCACATTTTCCTTGCAAGTTATCGGCAACCGCCGACTCATCGATGCCAAGTTTTTTCGCTAGCGCGTTCGCTACGCGCGGCATCGCACAGGGGAAGCAAAATTGGGTGATCGCATCGGCTTCAATATTTGCATTGTCTAACGCTGTCCTCGCGACCTCGGGAACAATTTTCAAATATCCTTCGTCGCGAACCCAGCGTGCTTCCCAAGTATAGTCAAACTCTTCACCTTCACCGCGGAAATGATCGACGAAATCGATGGAATTCGTCGAGCCACCCAAGTAGGTGGCAACAACATCGCCGTCGCCCACGAGTAGCGAGGCGGCACCATCACCGGTTGTTAATTCGAGCGGGCTAGCGGCTTTTGTGCGTCGCTTGTCGCTCGCACTCACTAACACCGCACCGCGGCCAGTAATCGCAGTTCTCATTGCCAGCATTAGTGAAGAGCTACCAGCGCGTTGTGACGAGGCAATATCGAGCGTTTGAATGGCACTCGACAGATTAAGCGCGTCGGCGACAATGCCAGCGTTTTGTCGATCTAAGAAAGGAAATGACGTGGATGCGAGGTACAGATCCGAAACGGAATCTTTGTCGATGCCAATGAGGCAATCCCGACCGGCCTCAACCGCCATCGTGACACTGTCTTCGTCCCAGCTAGACATCGACCGTTCGCCCTTCCCTAGACCTCGCAAACCCGGGTTAAACCAGGTGTGGGCCGACGCAATAGCTTCGCGTTGCAATCTTCCTTTCGGCACGTAACCACCATATGCGAGGATCCCGAGAGCCATTATCTTGAACTCCTTTGAGTATTTTGTTGCGCGCGGCAAATAAACCGCAGCGTCGGATGCACGATTCTACACGAAATTGTATCTCGACTATGGCGCGGAAGCCGCTACGCGACCTCGATCTTCGGTAATATTCAGCGCCAATTAACTATCGGTGATCGATAGCGAAACTATCTCTTCCAGCTTCTTATCGATCCTCGCACGCGAACTACGATACTGAACCAGAATCATCAAGACCGACAAAATGCAAAGCTAACCGTCGGTTCGACGCTACGGTCAACGTTCTTCGCGTGATTCTATACAACCAATTCCGACATCAGCGATAGATCGGAAGATAAGTTGCATCGGCGTCTAGATTTTAACCATCGGGAAAGTGTGGCCACCATCCACGTCAATTATTTGGTCGGTGATGTCGCTCGATGCGGGGAGTGATCAGAACAGGAACAGGCGCGCTTTAGGGAGATCCACCTCATTTGGATCCGAACTGTGGTGTCCGTTTTTCAATAAACGCGTTAATACCCTCGCGTGCATCATCACTTAAGAATACATCGCGCTGTGCATTCAATTCGAAGTCGAGTGTCTCGTCCAAAGTGCCATTCGTCGCGGCGATTACGCCGCGTTTGATTGTCGCGGTCACTGCTTGTGGGGCCGCCGCAAATGCACGCGCCTTTTTCATCACTTCGTGTTCGAAAACGTCGTCCGCGTAAACCGCGTTGACGATGCCGAGTCGAAGTGCCGTGTTCGCGTCGATGCGTTCACCCAGCATCATGATTTCCATGGCCTGGCTCGGCCCGGCTAAGCGCGTCAAAAAATAGTGGCCGCCCCAATCCGGTACGACACCGATTTTGACGAAGCTCTCGGAGAATATCGCGCTGCTCGACGCGTAGCGAATATCGCAGGCGAGCGCGAGATTCATGCCACCGCCTGCCGCGGCCCCGTTTACCGCCGCGATTACCGGTTTCATAACGGCACGCAACAAACGGACAACTTCATTAGCAACCACAATACGCGACGCGACAACAGAGGAATCATTATTCCTCTGTTGTAACTGCATGCTGTGGATATCGCCACCGGCCGCGAAAGCACGCCCCGTTCCTGTGATTACGATACAGCGAACCTGGCTGTCGCTCGCTGCCTGCTCAAGAAGGTCGAGTAATTGATCCCGGGTTGTGTCGCCGAATGCGTTGCGCGTATCCGGTCGATTAAACCCTATTGTTGCTACCCCCGATTCCACGGCGTACACGATATCGCTATTGGACATAAAGTCTCTCGCTGTTATGGCCGCAAACGAGCGCGTCTCGAAGCGGCGAGCCCTAAGATCACGCATGAACCGGTAGCTCTGCGCGGCGTTGATTCCGATAATTTGCGCCAATCTAGACGCGTGACGTACTGCTTGATTAATTCTATCTGAGTTCGATGTTCACCCCAGCAAAATTTCGAACACATTTCGACATCGGCGTGATATGACCGATAACGCTCACATTCCTACACCGGCTGATCTGGATACCAGCGGCACTCCGCAGAAAAAACTTACGTAATTGGCCTGCCGACAGAAACCGTGGCCATCCGCAACGTTCGATCAGTTGCGACGTCTGTAGCTTGCCGGCCGGCGTTGCAAACGGTCGCAAGACCGCATCACGAGAAAAATCCACGCCGATTTCTCTCCGGATTATGCAGCTACGATTATCCGGATGTAGCCATGGGCCGCATGTCCGAGCTGCGCGGCGATGACTGCTCAAACCGTTGTTCGGGTTAGCGGTTGCGACATGGCGCGCGTCATGATCCTGCGCTAACCAATGTCTGGTCGTAGGGGCCGACTCACGCTGCGCGAACCGGAAATACTTTAAGACCAACAAGCCGATTGTTCGACGTCCACTGCGGCTCCTCGTCGCATTCGAATTTTAGACCGGATGCCGCTAATTCTTCGAATACCACCTTGAGCTCGAGCCGTGCGAGCGACGAACCGAGACAGAAATGTACACCAGCGCCGAAGCCCAAATGTGGGTTAGGCGAGCGCGCGATGTCAAACTCGAACGGGTGATCGAACACGGTTTCGTCGCGGTTCGCCGACATTTCCCAAAACGTCACCTTATCGCCTTCGCGGATCTTTTTACCGTGCATCTCGATGTCGCGCGTTGCAGTGCGGCGTTTATAGCAGGATGGCGTCGTCCAGCGAACGATCTCCTCCACGGTCGTTTTGATCAGCTGCGGCTCCGCGGCGAGACGCTCCCATGAAACGGGTCGTTCGAGTAATGCAAGCAAACCCCCACTGATCGACCGGGTCGTTGTCTCCGCACCGGCCGGAAACAACAGTCCGAAAAACGAACGGAGCTCATGGTCGGATAATGCCGACCCGTCTGCTTCAAATTGCGCGTGTACGATGGTGGAGAAAATATCGTCTTGCGGCGTCGCCCGCTTTTTCTCGATCAAACCCTGGGCGTAGCGGCGAATTTTCTTCGTGTACTCGATCGCAATCACCGCGTCCGACGGCGCTTCGATGCCGCGGTCGACGAGGTCGGCGAGCATCAGCCGATCGTCTTCCGGTACGCCGAGCACAATGCAGATTGCCTGTGTCGGAATTTCGCGTGAAATACGCTGCGCGAAATCAAACGTCTCGCCATGCGGTATCCCGCCGATCAGCGCTCGCGCCCGCGACCTCAGTTCGTCTTCCAAAGCTGCAATCGCCTTTACCGTAAAGCCTTTGTTCACAATCGCCCGCAAACGACGGTGATGCGGGTCGTCCGTCTGATTCATCACATTGCCGGCGGAGACTTCGTCCTTGATTGTCGTGCCGCCCGCCGTGCGCACACCACCCTTGTCCGAAGAAAACGTTTTCGGATCCATGATCACAGAGTCGACATCCGCATGGCGGCTAACGACCCAGAAGCCTTCTCCGTCGGGGGTAGCAAGGGTAGGTTCGTGCCAGTACAAGGGATCGTTATGGCGTAACCAGGTGAAGAATTCGTGGGGAAATCCATGCGCAAAATTCCTGCCATCGGACAGATCAACCGGGTTGACGTTCATGGTGTGGACCTCATCGACTAGAGTCGCCGGCGTCGATTCGTCGACACGCCAGCACATTTCCCCTTACACATCGCCTACGCTATCGGACATTTCGGCATGTTCCTCGACAGGGCCGCCTGCACTGACCGATGATTGCAGCATTATGTAGTCTCTATTGCATTTCAATTATAGCGACCTCGTGGACCCGTGTGCTACGAGTTGGACGATAGCGAGTCGGACAACTTACTGAGATCGACCACGACAACCGAAAACATCCACGTTTGGCGAATTCGACGCGATCATATTCGGCGCGGGAATTTCCGGGCCCTATCGATTACACCGATTACGCGAAATAGACCCCAGCCTTCGCGTGCTCGAGACCGTCACCGGAGTGGGCGGAACATATTACTGGAATCGATATCCCGGCGCGCGTTTCGATTCGGAGAGTTACACCTATGCCTATTCGATTTCGAAAGAAATACTCAACGCCTGGGAATGGCCCGAGCGCTTTCCCGCGCAGCCGACAGCGACCTTACGCAAAAGAGCACCCCTAAGGATTACAATGACATTTTTTCGGAGTAACAAAAATGATTGCAAACACCGATCTTAGCTTTGATCCTGAGCGCCTTACGCGTATTCCTGCCCGCATCAATGCCGATATTGATGCCGGACGCTACGACGGTGCGGCACTATGTGTTAGCCATCATCACGAAATCGTCTGTCGTGAAATTATCGGCTATGCCGACCGTGATACCGATCGCAAACTAACCGACAACGATACGTTCGTGTCATTTTCGACCGGCAAACAATTCACCAATGTGGTCGTTTTGAATTTTGTCGAACAAGGCGCGCTACACCTCGACATGAACGTTGCCGAAATCATTCCTGCATTCGGTAACCGCGGCTTACGTGAAATCAAACTTTGGCATCTTCTAACCCACACAAGTGGCATCATGTCGGCGATACCGAATGTCGCACCCGAGGTACTCATCAACATCGGCGAGCTGACCAACTTTATTGCTTCGCAACGCCCCGACTCGCGGCCCGGTGATCAAGTCAATTACTCCATTATCGCGGCCCATTCGGTAATGGCGGAAATGGTCAGGCAGGTTGACGCGCGCAAACGCAGCTATACCGACATCATGCGCGAAGATTTGTTCGAACCGTTGGAGATGAACAACACCTGCTTGGGCAAGCGCGATGATCTGGTAGAACGCCTGTGCCCGCCACGCGTGTGCTATACCGAGCCGGGCATGTTCCACCCCGACCAGGTACTGGGCATCGGTCAGGTGTTGATGATGGAAGATTGCGAGATCCCGGCTGGCGGCTACATTACCAACCTCGACGATCTCCACCGCTTCGCCATGATGTTGCGGAACGGCGGCGAACTGGACGGTGCCCGAATTCTATCGCCGCGGACGTTGGACTACTGCACGCAGAACTTCACGGGTGATAAGCGGAATGTCTTGTTCGACTACGCGCGCGATACGCGCGGCTGGGCACCCTGGCCGGGTAATATCGGCCTCGGTTTTTTCATGCGCGGCGACGGCGTGCAGCCCGGACCAATGAGCAATTTTAGTAGCCCGCGGACCTTCTGCGGCTGGGGCGCCGGGTCAACGTGTTTCTGGATCGATCCAGATCTCGACCTCACCTTCGCCTTCCTTTCGACCGGACTGATGGAAGAGACCTACCATATCGAACGTCTGCAACGTCTTGGCGACTTGGTGATTACTTCCATGATCGAATAGCCAAGCTGGGCGGGCGGGGATGGCTCATTGCGCTAGTACCTAATACAGTATTTAGCTTTGATTATCGTGCCGGAACGCGGATTCGAACCGCGGACCTACGCATTACGAATACGGTTTTCTAACTCAAAAAACCCGATTTCAAACAACCGATTATCTACTCCCCTTGGGGCACAGAGAGCACGGATTCGCGCCGATATTTCGCTGGTTTGCCGCGCTTTCGTCCCTTTTATGCCCCGACGAAAAAGGCCATTAAACCGTGCTTGGACTGCGACTTCAGGTCGACGCAAATAACCGGGGCGGAATGCGCGATCTGAGATTAACAATGCGACGAATCGTAGACTATTCAGGCTCAAAAACTTCTGCGCCACTTGCTAAGACAGCATCACGAAGCTTGTTGTCTAAGGTGGCCAACGGGATCCCGTTTCGCAGACCAATCTCCAAATAAGCCGCATCGTACGCGCTTAAAGCGTGCTCCGATCCGAGCTCATGGATACGATTGAAAACTCGCGTCTGCGGTGTCGATTCCATGACGATTGGCATCTGCTGTAGCGCGTTCATGAATGCCAGGGAATGTTTGGAATTCAAACGTTGCTTGCGTTCAAACACCAACAGGACATTCGCGACTTCCAACGGCCATATCGCGGGAACATATGCCGTCGCCTGCGACAAAACGTTCAGTACACGATCGGCGTAGCCGCTGTCGTCATTCGCAAGGATCCACGGCATAGTGGCAGAACAATCGAGCACGAAATCCATCACGCCCGTCCGCTATCGATGGCGTCTTTCAGCTCCTCGGAGGAAACTCGACGTGAATTGATAGACGCACGTAAGCGGCGGATCGCATCGATCCCATCTTCCGGTGGCGGCACGCGCGTATCTTCGGGCGGAACAATTCGCGCGACCGGTTTACCGTGGTTAGTGATGGTGATTTCTTCGCCCGCGTTAGCGTCGCGAATGAGCTCCGCAAAACGGGTTTTCGCTTCATAGCTACCGATGGTTCGAGACATGGCGTTACATCTTTAATACGACCAGTCTAAGACTAGTCGTAAATAGCGAGACTGTCAATCCCAGAAAATTTTGTCACGTTTTGGGTGTGTCTCCCGAAAATTCATACGGCAGGAAATCAAGCCGCTATTCCTGCGTAGTGGTGATGTAAACCACCGAGCTTCGGAAACTGAACAACAATCCCCGATCCCGGTCGCTGTACTGGTCGAGATCTTGGGCTATCCATCTCCAGCGACAAATGCGTGCGCCGCCGATGGTAATAATCATAGTAACTTGTCAGGATCCGTTTCAATTGACGCTCGTTCAGTACGACGACGTGATCGAGGCAGTGGTGCCGGATGCTCCCGATCATTCGTTCCACGTAAGCGTTCTTCCAAGGGCTACGCGGAGCTGACAAGATCTCTCCGATACCCATGCTTTTGACGCGCTTACGGAATTGCTTCCCATAGAGTCCATCGCGATACCGGATCAGGTACTTCGGTCCCGAGGGATACGGAAACGCCTCAATGATCTGTTGCCCAGTCCATTGCGCGGTTGGGTGTGCGGTGACATTGAAATGAACAACCTGGCGCCGATGATGGTTTCCGAGAACGCACTCGGTACTTCTCGACGGTAGATTTAGCAACGTCAATGCCGAGCTTACGAAGCTCGCCAACAATCCGTGGTGAGCCCCAGCA
>JAVJHY011478805.1:0-13512 GCA_035593235.1 Phascolosoma agassizii | reverse complement strand
CGTCGAAGCGATCAAGTGCAAACACTGCAGCTCCTTCCTGCGCACCCGCCGCACCAGTTCGGATTGGTTCCGAACCGCCGACGACAAGATGATCGCGGGCGTGTGCGGCGGACTCGCCATCCAGTTCGGAGTGCCGACCGCGATCGCGCGGCTCGCCTTCGTCCTGATGACGCTCTTCATGGGTGGCGTGGGTGCCGTCATCTACGCCGTGCTCTGGGTCGTGATGCCCCTCGATGACTGGGCCCAGGACCTGGACGAAGTGCGGCAGAGCCAACGCGGTCCCTCCTGACTTCGGATCGGCATACGTGTGCTGGATCCACGGTTCGGTAGGGCGGCTCTTCGGATCTCCTTCAGCTCGGTTGGGAGAACCTCGCGAAACTGGGGACGACCTCAAGAGCGCGTCGGTTCTGCTTGTTTGAACGAGGCGCTATCTCGCGAACAAGCCGCGTTCCTTGGCCGATCAACCCGTGAAGGACTTGGCCAGAGCCTCTCGAACCTGGTGAAGATCGAGAAAGGATTCGAAGGGGACGCCGCGCTGCTGCAGTTCTTCGGCCAAGCTGTCCTTCGCAAAAACTCGGTCGGCTGCCTCGCTGGCGCACAGGTCGGAGACACGCCCATTTCCGATATGGACGACCTCCGCGTTTGGGTATCGACCTCGGAACTCGGCGATCCGGGCCGCCTTGCAGACGCCGGTGCCGCAGCCGCAGGTCGGATCCGGCGAACCGGGAGCTAGACGCCAACGACCCTTCTCGTACCAAAGCTTGTTGGCGTCATAGGCAAAACGGATGCCGTGAATCTCCTGGAGCCGATCGAGGTTCCGATCGAAGCCGTCGGAGAGGATGCGGAAGGGCACGGCGTGGTCCTCACACCAGCGCACCAACTCGGCTGCGCCGGGTGTCGGCTCGACGGTCTGCAGGAAGGCCTCCAGAGTCTCCTCGGGCAGCTCGAGCCCGTCCAGAAGCTCCATGTTGTAGGACCAGGCATTCAGCTCGCCGCTACTGAGCCGATCCCAGAGCGCGGCGCGCCGTTCCCCGGCATAGGTCCTCGCCAGGCTCGATCCTACGTCTTGAATCGCGAAGGTTCCGTCATAGTCACAGAACACGCCTAACGACATATCCCGCGGTTCGCGCTTCAGGGCAGACTCGTGCGGACCCAAGTTCATGGTTTCTCCCAGTAGATCGATTCTGAAATCGTCATCGGTGGCGTTCAGGCGGAAGGCCCATCGTTCCTCGGCGCTCACTGCATCGACTCCCCTCGGCCCGCCCTCTTCGAACGGAGCGAGAAGCCCCAGAGTCCGCGCCGCTCCGCGTTCGCTCGCGGTATCGAGCGCACGAGCCCCACGGATCGTATCGAGAATACGCTTGCGGTCACTCTCGACCAAGCCAGGGAGGTCATCCGAGATCACGGGCATGCCGGCAGTCGCCGCGATGACGTCGGCCAGAGCATCGACTTCGGACTCGTTGAGTTCGGTGTCTTGGGTCCTGGCCATCAAGCAGTCCGGATCGTTGATCCACAGACGGCGATGCATCCATGCCCTGGAGAGGATGCTGCGCAGCGCGCTACGGGTCGATGGTAGGGTCTGCTCAATCCCTTGGGGACTGCCCTCGGGCGGGCCCCAGTGGGGCGCGACGTCAGGGCCGATGCGCATGGCGTCGACGACCCCGACCGCCGGCCCTAACGGACAACCGCAACCGAGCAAGAAACCGTTGTCGCCGACGCCGTGGCGGATGGCGTCCAGACCGACGCGAAGCCTCTGGGCCGGGGTGAGGCTCGTTTCTGCAGCTCGTGCCTGGGCAGCGACCACCCACAAGAAGTCGAGCTTGTGATAGGTAAAGCCCATCTCCGTTAGCTCGGTAAAGGTGCGAACCAGATGCTCTTGCACAGCCGGCTGGCTGGGATCCAGGGCGTACACCCACCCTTCCTCGGTCCAAGCCGGATGCAACAGACAGCGCTGAAGCTCGTCGCCCGGGCCGTGGTTTCGCAGGAAGAACTCGCGATGCGCTTGCAACAGATCACTCTCCGCCACAGCACAGAAGGGAGCCGTCCAAAGCCCAGGCCGAAACCCGGCCGCTCGAATATCCTCCGCGAGAGGCGCCAAACCACGGGGGAATTTCTCGTTCGTGGCGAGCCAATCCCCGATCTGCCGCTGATACCCGTCGTCGAGCTGGACCACCCCAACAGGAAACTCGGAGCGAAGAGAGCTGAGCACTTCGAGATTGCGCAGCACATCTTGCTCGGTGACGTCGTGAAAGAACTGATACCAGCTGCACCAACCGACGGGGAGCGTGGCACCGGTTCGCGCGCCGGCCGATTCGCCCCACCGATCCCCAAAGCCCTCGAGCAGCACGTTCTCGTTGGCGCCTAAGGCAACCCGAACCGTCTCCAAAGAATGCGAGGCGTCGGGCTCCAAAGGAATGCCGAGCAGAAGTTCGACCTCGACTCGCACTTCTTGGCCCTCGAGCTTCCAGAAGACCAGCCCACTGCTGGTGCCCGTCTCGAACAGGCCCGCGAGGCATGTACGACCCTCGGCGTCCTGGGCGACCGAGACCGAACTGGACTCGTGCCAACCCGCTCGGTCTGCCGGGAGTGTGGGCAAGGGATGATGAAGGCCGCGCAGCCAAGGACCCGAGGGGAAGGCATCATCGCCGCTGGAATCCATGGCCTTGCCACCGGTCAGGGACCAGGATTGCCAGCCGTTCTTCAGGTAACGCAGCGCATTCGGCTTGGCCCCCAACCAGCGAAAGCCGAGCACGATCGACTCGAGATACCGGGTCTGGTTCGCCCGGTTGCGAACCTGGGGCGTGAATTCGGCAAACTCTCCAGCCAGATCCGCAGAGAGCTGGATCTCCCACGAGGCCATGCCTTGCGTCCCGGGTGCAAGACGCCCTTCGACCCACTCGAGCGGGCCGGTTTCACCGTGCTCGCTACGGTCGGGCGACGCTTCCGAGGCGAATCGAACCCCCAGGCGAACCGGCTCGAGGCGCCCAGCACGCTCATCTCGCGCGACGGAGGCGGAACGGCTCATGGCAGAAAAAGATAACAAGCGCGTCGCTGCGAGGGTTCAAGAGCCCCACGCTGCCCAAGCTGACCCCGAGTTTCTCCCGAAAGGCGAAGCGCACATGGGCGCAAGCTCCGAAGAGCGACCCGCAGCGAAAGAGGGCGAGGTGTCTTCCCGGAATGTGACCGAAGCAGCCGACTTCTGTCAGGCGAGCCGCTGGGCACGGCCCTCGATCGGATTGCGCGGATCGGGCCTGTTGCGGTCGGCGTGAACTGCTTGCCGTCGGAAGCCGTTCGGGCGTGCCTCCCGGCGTTTGTCGATCGCAGCTTGCCCGTCTTGATCTCCGCCAACCTCGGCGCACCGCAATTTGGGCAGCGAGACCCGAAACGGGAAGCCGCCGCGCGCGCCGATCTACGACCGGCTCGCACGAACGACGCCTCCCCGTCGGAGTTTGCGGAGCTCGCTCAGTCGTGGCGAGATGCCGGAGCCGCCATCATCGGCGGCTGTTGCGGCACCACGCCGGCTCACCTGGCGGCGGTGGCGAAGAGCTGGGCCGTGGCCCACTAGAGCGGCCCGGGAGACGCCGACTCCACCCCTGCGCAAGTGAAAGGCAACCGGCCGGCACCCGCACGCCGACCACGATCGGCACGGACACAATTTGTGTCACCGGCTTCCCTTCCGCCTTGCCCCCGTTTCTTTCGGGGCCCGGCAAGTCGGAGCGCAAACACTGGCTAGGCGGAGGGATCCCGAAGTCGGGGCGGTCCGCCCTCACCCGTGGCACACCGCTTGCTTAATCACTCCCCCAGTAGGCGACGATTCTTAGCGCCCGGGCTGGCTACCCCTCCCTTCGTGTTCGCACGAAGAGCCGGCTCGGGCGCGTTGCCTGTTGCGCCGACGCCGCACTCCATGACCGAGCGGAGCTCACGCATTCCTATTCGCGACTGGATCGCGCGATCTGCGGACTGACCGTTCTCAGCAGAACGACGGAACGACCGACACGACGCGTCGGGTTCATGCGACCTGGTCCTGCCGTCTAGGCTCGGGCACGCCGAGGAAGACCCACAGGACGGCAGCTGCTTGGAACGCGATGGCCGTCCAGAACACCGCCTCATAGGAAACCCATGCGACCAGCAAGCCGCCCACCAAGGGGCCTAGTGCGCCAACCAATTCACTGGCCGAGTTCGCCACCGCGATTCTCATCGGCAGGTTCTCGCGGCTTCCGAACTCGAGGACCAGGTTCTGGGATGACATCTGGAAGCCGCCGAAGCCGGTACCGAGACCGAGCATGATCCAGACCAGCACCTTCAACTCGTCGCCCGCCACCATCAGAGCCAGTGCAGACACCATCCAGAGCAGAAGCGATGCCACGAAGATTGCCCGGAAGCCGGTGCGATCGGCGATCTCACCCCAGGCCAGGTTCCCCGTACTCCAGGCGAGCACGTAGGCCGTGGTGAGAAGGCCCAGCGTCGCACCATCGATCTCCACGCGCTGCTGGGCATAGAGCACATAGAAGGGGATGCTCATGCGACCCATGTTCGCGAGCGCTCGCGCCAGGAAGTAGCGGGTAAAGGCCGGATCCGACCGCAGCAACGCGGGAAGTTCGCCCAGGCGGCTGCCCAGGTTCGATCTCTCCAGCACGGTCGGTGACTCGGGCTCACGGATGAACGCGAGGATCGAGAGCCCTAGAGCTGTGAGAACGAACGCGAGCAGAAAGGTCGTCGCGTAACCGTTGCCGAACGTATTGGCATCAACGAGGTAGCCACCGACGCCACCGACCGCGCCGGCGGTGATGCCAGACAGTGCATTGCGGAGCCCCATGAGCCGGCCCCGACGCTCGACTGGAATCACCTTGGCGACCAGGGTGCTGAAGATGACTCCCTGCATCCCCATGAAGAATCCGAAGAGGCCCAGGAAGACGAAGGCAGCGACCAAAGCTGAAGCGTCGGAAAGAAAGAAGCCTGCCAGAGCTAGACCTAAGAGCTGAACCCGCATCAGGCCGCCGACCCAGAAGCCCATCGGCATGACCTTGCGCCGATGCTCGATACGCGTAGCCCCAAGGATGGGAGACAGGAACATGCCGAAGGACTGAAGCGCTCGGGCCGCGCCCACCGCGATTGGAGAGCCGGAAATTTCGAACAGGTACGTCGGAATGAAGGTCGGTGCCTGGATCAGGCGAAAGCCCGTCTGTCCCAGCAGTCCGTGTCCCAGATGCGCCGCATAGTTGCGGCGCAGGTTCTTCCTGGCTTCCTCGAGGAGCCGTTGCTCGCCCTCCGCTTCCGCGGGACTCATCCGTTCGCCGCCAACACGTCGCGCGCTATTCCGGCCAGATAGATCGAGCCCGTGATCACGAGCAGTTCATGATCGGAACAACCTTCTCGCGCCATGCGAATCGCCATGGCAGGATCGCTCTCCACTTCGACGGGCAGAGAGGGAGCGCTGCGGCCGAGTGCAGCGATCAGCTCGGACTCCGGAAGGGAACGATGGGGATCCGCTCGAGTCACGATACAACGCGACGCAAAGGGTGTAAGCGCGGCGCAGATGTCATCGATCCCCTTCCCTTGGGAGATCGACAGAACCAAGGGACCCGGTGCAGCGTCGAGCCCACTGAGCACCGCAGCAAGCGCTACTGCCGAAGCCTCGGTGTGAGCGCCGTCGATGACCACCCATGGCCGCCGAGACCAGAGCTCGGCTCGCGCGGGCAAGCGGGCTCCGGCCAGCGCTGCGGGCGCGTTTCGGATCATCGACGCGTCATCGACCACCGCCAGAGCCCGCGCACCGAAGAACGCGAGCGCCGCGTTCTCAGCCTGGTGCAGACCAAGCGTTCCGAGCTCTGCCTCGACCCTCATCGCGCCGTCGCTGAGCTCGACCTTTGCGCAGCCCGAGTTAGCGAGTTCGACGTGAAAGCCCAGCTCGTTTCCCAAGCGCTGCAAAGGTGCACCCACAGCCGCGCATCGCGCTTCAACTGCCGATGCCGCTTCGGGAGCCAAGGCCGCGGTCAACATGGGAACCTTGGCTTTGGCGATGCCCGCTTTCTCGGCCGCGACCGCACCTAGAGTGACGCCCAGCTTCTCCGTGTGTTCGAGCTCGATGCTCGTCACGCAGGTCACCCAGGGCTCGACGACGTTGGTACTGTCGAGTCGCCCGCCAAGACCGACTTCGAGCATCACCCCATCGACCCCGGCCTCCTGAAAGAGCAGTAGCCCCGCCGCCGTCGTCACATCGAAGAAACTCGGCGGCTCGGGCCCCTCTAGCAGGCGCTCGACGATCGGACGGAGCCGAGCCACTGCATCCGCGAGGGTCTGTCCCTCAACCTCTCGCCCATCGACCCGAAAACGCTCCACCCAGCTGCTGAGATGGGGCGACGTGAAGGTCCCTGTCGACGCTCCTGCGGCTCGCAGCAACGCCTCGGCGAACAGAGCCGTCGAGCCCTTCCCTTTCGACCCGGCGATGTGAAAAATCGGCAGGCCCGATTGGGGATCGCCTAACGCCTCGAGCAGGCGGCGGATGGGATCCAGGCTGAAACGCGCGCGGCTGCGATCAGGCATCCGCTCCACGTTGATCAGATCCGAAAGCCATTCCTCTGCTTCGACCAGTGTCACGAGACCCCCTCGATCTCCGATGAATCGGGCACAGGCCCGGAACGCAACGAGGCGACCCGCCTAGCGGGCCGCCTCGTGAATCAAGGTGCTGAGCGGGCCCGCTCTACTGCACCATGTACCTCTTCCACGAGCGGTAGCTCTTCACCGCGGTGCTCGTGCTCTCGACAGCCGGGTAGTAGTAACGCACAGCGTGACCACAGGTGTCGCAGATCTTGTAACAGAACTTGAAGCCGTCGACTTCTCGAACGTTTCCTACCGTCGTACGATTCTCATCCGTGCAGCAGCTCGAGGCCTGGCTCGGCGACATGATGCGCTTCGGGTAGTCGTTCTTGGGCTTCTCGTCGTCCGAGTACCGAATGATGTTCTTGATGATTCGAGCCTGGTTGGCTTCCGAGTTCTGCTTGCGAATATTGCTGCCAATGCGTCTCAAGAGAGCTTCCTCATCGAATTCCTGTAGGGCTGCCGGCCGTTTGGTCCAGCTCCCCCAGGAGTGGGGTCATGTCTTCGTAACTCGTCGTGCAGGGCGCACCCTCGGCGTACAGGAGTCGATCCCCTACGCCTTGGTGTCCTCGCACGAACAAGGTGGAGCTGCGCGTCCCGTAGGAACCCGCATGAATACAAGTGGCCTCGAGGGGCGTTCGGGTGTCGCCCTCTCCGACGTGCATGCGCAGTAGGCCGGCAAGTGCGTCGGGAGCGCGGTCGAAAGAGCCCCTAGAGATCGGTTCGATCTCGTCCAGGAGGCGTCCGACCTTCGTGTTGGCGCGATCATTCGGATCGGCGTTGCCAATCACGTGGGCGCCGGGCGCAAGCTTGAGAAGGCGCGGCTCGCCTTCCAGGATTACCACGAAGGCATCCAGGCCATCCGCCACGAACACATTGCACGGGTTGTAATGATCCACGGGGATCGCAACTAAAGCTTCCGCCGCTTCCTTGGCGCTACTGGCGGTCAGGGCATCCACGACCAGGCCCCCCCGGGAGGGACGATTCAGATTCGGCGCCTGGGTCGGTCGGTTGGTGATGCCGGCAAAGAGCCCGCTGTCGCTCCAGCCGAGCCACGTCCCACCACCACGCAGATCCGTCGGGACCAGCATTTTGCGGGCCCCAATCTGTCGGAAGGCCGGCCCGGTGGCTGGCCGCTCGAGATATTCGTCTCGATTGGCAGCGATTACGAGCGGCGCTTCAGGAAAGCAGCGGTGGAGTGCCAGGAGGGTGCACATGGCGAAGCAGCCTCGGCCTGCCCTCTCGCATCGTGCCAGCGTGGCGGAGCGGGGACTGACACGAGCGTCAACGGAAGTTAACAAGAATCCCCCGGGGGTCAAGTCCGGGTTGGACCGACCGACGAGGGCCTAGCTCGCCCTGACGACCCGGAGACGCCGCTTGGCCTCGCGCTTCTCGACGGCCTCGCGTTTGCTCACACGCCAGCCCTTGGTGCTGCGAAGCCGCGCCGCTCGTCGCGAGGCGACCTTTCGATCCATCTCCAGGCCATAACGAGCCAAGACCTCTGCGACCTCTTCGAAGTTGTCTTCGATCGAGACCCGGACAGATTCGAAGCCCTGGCGGATCGCGTCGCCGCGCTGCCAGAAGGCCAAGGGGTTGGTCCCGAAGAACTCCGCATCGTGCTCGGCGGGCTCCAACAAGACGATGTCGCCTTTGAAGTTGGTGTCGTTCGCATAACGTTGCAACGCGATGCGCAGACGCGAATGCACGAGGGTGCGGAACACCTGATTGGCAACCGTGAGCAAGCCGCGCTCAGCAAGCGGCTTGCCTGCTCTGTAGCCCTCTTCATCCGGATGAGTGTTCGTGAAGGGACGGAACGGGTTGTAACAGATGATGAGGTCCGCACCCTTCTCGATGCCGACGTCGATATTGGCTGTGTTGCGGATGCCCCCATCGATATAGTCGACACCCCCGATTCGTGCCGGCTTGAAGAAGAACGGAAGCGCGGTCGAGGCCTGGACAGCCTCGGAGATCGTGACGTCAGCGATCTCGTCATGGCCAAAGAGGGCGCGCTCCGCCGTATCGAGCTCGCAGGCTGCGACGTAGAGCTTCTTGCCGCGCTCCTTGTAGAAGCTCCGAAAGTCATTCGGCACGCGCAGTTTCTCGAGGCTTCCCCTCAGCCAACGCTCGAGGCCGGAGTTGTCGAACAAGCCGGTCGGCAGGCTGGCGATCAAAGACGGCGTTTCGCGGCGAGGAGACACATGCTCGATCACCTGCATCGCCAGCTCTTCGGCGCGGGTGTAGCTCGGCTTCTTCGCGAAGGAGCGAAGCGCGGGGCCTAACGCATCAGGCAGCTCGGGAATGGAGCGGGCCAGCTCGGCGGCCACCGAGGGCGTGTAGGTCAACACGTCCTTCAGGAAGCGGGCGGGCAGACGCACCAGATCCGAAGTGTTGGGATTGTAGAAGTGGAGCGGGGAGAGCTGATCGAGGCGAGTGCTCGTGCCCTCCAGGACCTTGATCATCTCATCCGGCGTCACCCCTCCAGCCAGGGAGACGGCCAGGATCGAACCGGCGGAGAGGCCCACGTAGGTATCGAGATCCGACATTCGACGACCTACCAGGTAGTCGTCGAGCGCCTTCAATCCACCGACCTTGAACGCACCGCCGGAAACGGCTCCGCCTGCCAGCACCAGTGCGATCTTCGGCTTCGCCTTGCGGCGTTGGCCGGCGCCCTTGCGGATGAGAGTCAGACCCAAGTCAGCTTCTCCATGGCCCCTTTTCGGCAGGCCAGAGTGTGATCCCGGAAGGAAACATGCAGGTGCCCAGCAGCATCTAAACCTCGTGTGGCCCTGGAAGTACGACGAGTGCCCACCGAAGTGGCATTTTTTGCCCCAGGGCGCAGGGCTTTTGCTGCGTTGCGTCAGAGTAGCTAGCGACCTGGTGACCGACAACACGAAAGGACTGGGCTCTCAGTCAGGACAACTCACCTAAGGATCTCAGCAAGAGCATGATTTATCTCGCGTTTTTGTCAGTTTCGTGGACTTGGATGAGCCTTCCGGGGCGGCCCCCGGGGGGCTGCCGCAGCGCGTTGATTCTCGGAATCGAGTGCGAGCCCTTCCCACTTTCCCAACTCCATGAGCCCAAGTAGGATGGACAGCCGAATGGAACGCTCACGAATCGACCGCTGGCGTCAGGTAGGCCTCTCCGTGTTTTTGGCATCCGCACTGAGCTTGGGCGGATGCGCCACAACGACGGGAGCGGAGCCTGACGACCCGACTGCGGCAGCCCCGAGTGCTCCGGCGCCCGTTGCCTCGGGGCCGGCCGGCCCCACCGCCGGCAAGCGGGCCCAAAGCGCCATGGAGGGCATGCTGATCGGTGCCATGGTCGGTGCCCAGGCGGGACCCATTGGCGCGGCCGTCGGTGGCGTGAGCTTGCTCATCTACGGCGCCGTGACCGGTGAGATGCCGCTCGGCAGCTCGTCCTCCGGCGGTGGAGGAGGCTGAGTCGGGGGCGGGCGTTACCCCAGTGGAGATGCGGCGGACGAAGCTGAGCTCGAAGCCGAGATGAACCGTGACGTCGCCAAGCAGGGAACCCTGGAGGACGAGATCGAAGCGGAGCTGCGTCGCCAGGAAGAGCTCTTGAACAAGATCGACCGGGATGAGGCCCTGCTCGACGCCCAGGAAGCAGCCGACGGCCCGAGCACCGAAGACCTGGAGCGGCGCGCCAGCGAGACGCGCAAGGCGCCACGGGCGGAGAAGATCCGGGACCTCCCCCTCACCATCTTCGACGAGTCACGCCGGCAAGACGGAGAGCGCAGCTTGAAGGTTCGCTCCCTTGACGCCGATCGGGACGGCGCCCCGGAAGAGGTTCGCTACTTCGATGAACAGAGCGGCGCCCTGGTTCGAGTCGAGCTCGATCGGGACTACGACGGAAAGATCGACGCTTGGACCTACTACGAAGGTGGCGTTGCCAAGCGAGCGGAACGGGACAACGACAGAGACGGCAAGGCAGACGAGTGGTTCGACTATGGCGCCGGCGAACTTACGGCGCAACGCGAGGTCGACCGGGACAGCGACGGCGTGCGCGATGCCGTGTTCGTGTACCAGGGCGCCGACCTGAAAGAAGAGCGCCATGACTCCGACGGCGACGGGAAGGCCGATCGCACCCTGGTCTACCAAGCCGGAACCCTGACCGTGGCCCAAGAGGACACGACCCATGATGGGAAGGTCGACACCTGGACCCACTACAAGGTGTTCGCCAAGCAGGAAGTCGTCGACCGGATCGAGAAGGACACCACCGGCGACGGCAAAGCCGATGTCTTCGAGACCTACGAGCGAGTCGCCGATCGGCTACAGCTCAAGGAGCGCGGCGAGGACAAGAACGGTGACGGCGAGGTCGACATCCGCTCGATCTACGAGAAGGGCAAACTCAAGCAACGCCAGATCACCGACCCGGGGCTTCTGCCTCTCTAGGCGTCGCTGTGCCACAGGCGGCTACGGCGTCTCGGCGTCGGGCTTTTGGGCTTCGATCTCGAGGAGCTTGCGCTGCTCTTCCCGGAAGGAATCGATCTCGAGTTCTAGACGTCGCAGTTCGAGCTCTTTGTTCTGGGCGCGGATCCGATCGAGCTCCGCCATGTTGCCCCGACCGGGGGTACGCGTCTTCTCGTACTCGACGTCGAACTCGACCGAGCCGCGAGTGCCGTCGGTGGCCAAGGCGCTGACACGCAGCCGATTGGTGCCGTTTGCCACGGGGACGAAGCCGGTGAAGCCGCCGTCCGGCGCGAGCCTCACATCCGTGGAGAAGTCGCCGGTCGTCAAATTCGTGACGACGACATCTTCTACGTTCGCGAAGGTGATCCCCTGCAGGAGCGTGATGATCTCGCCGGGACGTTGAACCGGGGTGTACGTGCCGACTGTTAGGCGGGACATCTCGGTCATGACCTTCGGGTAGCGCAATGCGTCCGGGCCGAGGGCATATGTGTTGATCGAGATCCCGCCCTGATGCGCCAAACCGGCGGCTCGGATCGCGGCCTCCTTATCGCCCGGGTCCACCTTATCGCCTCGACCCACGGGCAGGGTCGGCGACCCATCGGAAAGGAACAGGATCACGCGCCGAGCCCTTACCCCGGTTCGTGGTGTGCTCTTGGCACCGCTCAGACCCGCCAGCTCACGAACCGCAAGCCGAATACCGGCGCTGTAGTTGGTGGCGCCACGAGACCCCAGCGCCAAGATCGCGCCTAACGCCTTCTCCACCAACACGAAGTCTGCTGTCAGCGGTACCGCCAGCTTGGCGTCTTCTTGATCGACGCTCTTACGCAGCGCGTTTCGCGGGTCGACTTCCCCGTTGAACGTCACGACGCCCACGCGCACGCGGTTCGGGTCGAGCGCGCCGAGCAAGGCGCGTGCGGCCTGGACCTGCGCGCCCAGGATCGTGTCGCCGGGATCAGTGCTCAGCACATTGTTGGCGTAGGCGCCGGGCGGAAGCAGCTCGAGCTTGGGGTTCACCCCAAGGATGCCGTCGCCGTCTACATCCAATCCACTCGCCGCTTTGGTCGAGAACGAGATGTCGATCGCCAGCATCACCTCGAAGTACTGAGGCTCATCACCCGTCGCGGCGGCATTGCCGGTAACACGTGCCTGATGGATGGGGTTCGCCACCTTCATGCCCGGCGCAGGGGATTCGATCACCACGCGCACGTCGCTACCCGCGGCAGGCGCCGACAAGAAGAGGCTCAGGGAAGCGAGCAGCGGGAGCCAGGGCGTGGCAAGAACGTGGCGGCGGATCATCTCACCTCGTAGGGATCGTAACGGTCACGGTCCGAGTCCTCGTATCGGTCGGTCGGACGTCGCTCCGGAGCATAGTCATCGTCGCGCTGGGCATCTTGCTCCCGCTCGTAGCGGTCTCGCTCGCGCATCGCCTCGCTGGGTCGGATCTCGATCTCGACCCGGCGATTCTGCTGACGCCCCACAGCGGTCTCGTTCGTGGTCAGCGGCATGGCATCGCCGAAGCCGATGGCCTTGACCCGGGAGCGCGAAATGCCCTGAGCCAGAAGGTACCGGCGCACCGCGTCCGCGCGGTCTTCGCTCAGGCGCAGGTTGTAGTCCCGGGAGCCGCTCGAATCGGTGTGACCACGAACGATGGCCTCGGTATCCGGGTGACGGGCCAGCGATTCGGCCAATCGGTCGAGCCGGCTGTACGCGCCGGGCTGCAGGGTGCGAGAGTCCACATCGAAGAGCACGTCTGCCGGGAAGGCGACGAAGATCCGGTCCGGCTCCCGTGCGACTTCAGCATCCGGGATCGCGTCGATCTCCTGGGCCTGACTCTCGAGGGTGCGACCGATCAATCCGCCGGCCAAGCCACCGACGGCAGCGCCGATCAACGCGCCGCGTCCGCGCTTGTTGCCATCGGCCGCGGCGCCGGCGGCCGCGCCGAGCAGCGCTCCGGCGATCGCGCCTTGGGTCGATTTATCTTCGAGGGTGGTGCCGGTGGTCTGGCAGCCGGCCAGAGGCACCGCCGCGACCAGCAGAATGGCCAGGCGGTTTGAGAGGGCGGTAGAAAGAAGGGGTCGCATCAATGAGATCCTCCGGTGGCGGGAAAAGGGCGTTGGGCCGGCGCACGAGGCCGGCCCGTGAACATAGGATGGCGATAGACGTGATTTGATTCGGTGACCTCAGAACTGAGTGAGCCATGAATCCCCGCGGGGGGCCAAAGGGGATTGATAGAGAAGATGAGGGGGCTTTCCGCACTGTTTGGGCCTCAAACCCGACACATCTGACCCCGAGGAACCACTCCTTTCATGGATGCCCCACCCTGGCGGGGCTTCTCAAAGGTGGGAAGGCAGGGTCCTTCGGGATCCTGCCTTCTACCACCGATGTTCCCGGAGGCTCGGCCCTCACCCCACCGCGGTCCCGCGGAGACCGCCATGGCCGGTCAGACGAGGATCCTTGGCGCCACCTTGCTGGGGATCGACGGGGTCCC
>JAVJHY011478693.1:0-60841 GCA_035593235.1 Phascolosoma agassizii | reverse complement strand
GATCCAGATACATGGGAACGAAATGCTGCGCTATATATGCTATTCCGCCACGGGGACATGGCCTATTTTATGTTTGAACGAGGTGTCATCGACGAAAGTCGTTTGCTATCGGCTCTGCGCCCCTTGCCTTTAGCAGGCGAGATTGGAAAAGAATTCTGGAGTAGAAGAAAAGTCTCGTTTGTTCAGTCATTTCAAGACTACGTTGATGGTTTGATCGAACGAGACTTCTGGATTAGATACGAGTGAGAGGCGACGCGTGCATTGCGCTCCGTCCACAGTTGGCCGAAATGTGCCTGTTGAGCGGGGCTTTTGAGGGTCCGCTAGCGAGGAAATCGTCTGGGTTTTGTGATCCAATCCAACCTCAATGGGAAAGTGGCCCGTAGCTGAGCTAATCTGGGGCACTTCAAAAGTGCCCACAACCGTCTTTCGTCGAATTGACGGAAACGAAGTACTCTCGTGTTTTGGGTAGATCAATTAGTCAGGCGCGGGGAAGCTATGAACGAAAACTCCTGGAGCAAGTGGTCGTCGGTCTCGGAAATACTGAGTTCTGTGGCGATAGGAATCACCCTCGTATTCCTAGTGGTTCAGACCGGACAAAATACTGACGCTATTAACGCTCAGAATCAGGCGAGCAGAGCCGAGACTCGAGCCGCGATCTGGGAATTGGCTTTCAAATCTATCGAGCAGTCTATCGCCAATCCCGCTATCTCAATCAACATTGCATCCACGGAGAAGCTAAGCGCTGAAGATGAGGCGCAGCTGTTCGATTACCTCATCGGTTTCTGGGCCACAAGAGAATTTGTCTGGTTGCAACATCGTGACGGTGTCGTTGATAAGAAAACCTACGAGGCGATGATGAACGAAAGAGGGATGTTCGAGTTCCCTAAGGTGGCGTCATGGTGGGATCAATCTGCTTTAGAGTTTTTTGATCCGGAATTCGTTGTTCTGATAAATAGTCGATATCGCGACTGATGCTAGACGTTCGTTTCTGGCCGAAACTACCGACAGCACCGGGCTGCGGGGCTCAGAGGTGCCCGTTGCTACCTAATCTATTGGGAGTGTCGTCGGGGTGCAGTAAGTATGAAGTAGATTACTGCAACGCTTCCGAACACAATCAAAAAGGCAAGAACAACGTCTCCAGCTATACCTAATGTTTTCGTCGCTCCTACCAACAAGGGTAGACCCATGGCTGTGACCTCATCAGCAATGGATAGCAGTTCAATGTAAATCGAGGATGCTCTTAGCATCGTGTAAATCGAAAAAACCGCGTATAAGAACGCCAATAATCTTACCAAAGTGATGTTAATTCTCTCGGCCAAAAAGTGAATTGCCACTACTACCGCAAATGTCGCAGTAAGCCAGAAAGTGATCGTTTGATCCCAGACGGAATGTGCGCCGAACCATGCTCCGACCCAATCGACTTCTGTCGAGTACTCCATATATCACTCCTAATAGATTTGTAGAGTATGGATCAGAAATATGTAGAAGGAAAAGACGGACCAATTGTAAGCGGTCAGGCAAAGACGTGTAGTTTTTCGGCCGTCCTTGTTGATGATACTCCTTTGGTCAAAGGAGAAACTCATGACGGATCTCACGCAGAAGCAGCAGTACTGGCAAGCGCATATTGATGCGCTGTCGACGTTTGATGGCACGGCAGTCGAGTATGCGAAGCAGCACGATTTAGATGCCAACAAGCTCTACGATTTCAAATCTCGACTGGCGCAGATGCGAACACCTGCACCAACGGCGCCAGCGTTTGTTCGGGCAGAGCAAAGCACGACGGCTTCGCCGACGTTACCAGCGGCGGGTGTTGCCGTCATGCTACCCAATGGGGTTCGGCTTGATCTGACGAGCTTGGATGCGGCAACGTTAACCCAACTTGCTCAGCTGTAGTGTTGCGATTGTGGCCGGAGGGTCTGGCCGTTTACCTACACCGAGAGCCGGTCGACTTCCGCAAGCAGATCAACGGTCTGTCGGTTATCGTCTCCGAAGTGATGAAGTTAGATCCGTTCAAACCCGTGTTGTACGTCTTTGTGAATCGGGGCCGCAATCGTATCAAAGTGCTCTACTGGGACAGCAACGGGTTTTGCTTGTGGCTAAAACGCTTGGAGAAACGCCAGTTCGTGTGGCCTTTAACACATGAGAGGTCCACGGTTGAGTTGACGGGCGATCAGCTGAACTGGTTGATCGGCGGCTACGATATCTTCCGCTTTCCACCACATGAATCGCTGGTGTTTACTGCAATAACATAGGCACCCACGTATAATCCAACGCTATGCCTGGCGTAGTCAAAGACACCTTAACTTCTGAAGAACAAGGCCGGTTAGCAGCCATCGCGGCGCAGCCGCTCAAGGCACTGCGCCAACTGCAGTTGCTGGAAACCAAACTGGCCAAGTACGAAGAAGAGCGACGCCTAGAACGTGCGCGCCGCTTCGGTGCCAGCTCCGAAGCCGGTGACGATCAGTATCGCTTATTCGATGAAGCGGATGTGCAAACGTCGGCTGATGCACTCACCGACGTATCGGTCGACGCGGTGGTGACACCACAGACCAAACGTCGACCGAAGCGGAAGCCCTTACCGGCCGATCTACCACGCGTTGTCGTTAACCACACTTTGCCAGACGAACAACAGCAATGTGCCTGTGGTTGCCGGATGCGTGTCGTTGACGAGAAAGTCTCCGAGCAGTTGGATGTTGTACCTGCCAGCGTGCGGGTAATCGAACATCGCCGCGCTACGTACAGTTGCCCGAACTGCGATGAATCAATCCAAACGACACCGTTACCGCCGCAGCCAATCCCCAAAAGTCTAGCCAGCCCTGGTCTGCTAGCGCATGTAGCCGTAGCAAAATACGCCGATGGCTTGCCGCTGTATCGTCAGTCGAAGCAGTTCGCCCGGCTGGGTATCGATATGCCGCGCAATACGCTCGCCGGGCAGATGGTAAAGGTCGGTGAGTTGATCCAGCCGTTGATGGATCAGTTGCAAACCCACCTCATGGCACACGACATCGTGCACATGGATGAGACGCCCGTCCAAGTACTCAAAGAAGCCGGCAAGGTGGCCAAAAGCAAAAGTTACATGTGGGTCATGAAAGGTGGGCCCCCGGATCAACCCGCGATCCGTTATCAATACGACCCTTCGCGCGCGCAAACGGTGCCGCTCGCGCTGTTAGCCGGGTTCAAGGGTTACCTACAGACCGACGGTTATGCGGGTTACAACGCGGTGCTCCGTGATCCCAATATCCAGGGGCTGGGTTGTTGGGCACACGCACGTCGAAAGTTCATGGACGCCAAGAAAGCGTTGCCAAAAGCCGAACAGAACAAAGGCAACAAGGTCAATCAGGCGCTGGCGTTCATCGGCAAGCTGTATCAGTTAGAGCAGTCACTCAAAGCCAGCGACCCCGAAGAAAGAAAGACGCGTCGGCGAGCCGACGCCACGCCGATCTTAGATCGGTTCAGGGTCTGGCTCGACAAACAATCGGTACCACCGCAATCGGCGCTGGGCAAAGCGATCCGCTACACGTTGGCGCAGTGGCCGCGACTGCTCATCTACACACAAGACGGACGACTCAACATCGACAATAACCCAGTGGAAAACGCCATCCGCCCGTTCGCACTCGGCAGACGCAACTGGTTGTTCAGTGATGGCCAAGGCGGCGCTCGTGCCAGCGCCAATCTTTACAGTCTAATCGAAACCGCCAAAGCCAATGGCTTGAACGACTACGCTTATCTTAAAACGTTGTTCACGCAGCTGCCGATGGCGACCAAAGACGAAGACGTGCAACGCCTGTTGCCATGGAACGTGGATCGCGATGCGATCAACGCGGCAACATAAACCGCCACGTCGTTCCCCGATCGCTTACAGCTGATCCGTCCACCGAACTTCGTTGTGCTGCTCTGTGTTATGGGTATCTTGTAGATCAGCAAGGACATACCGCTGTCGCCGACGCTGCGAGTAGGTTCCACTTTGCGAATCCAATGGCAGGTCGAAGCATCCGAAAACTGGTGAGTACCCCATTGATGATCGTGAGGGCAGGTGCGGACGAGATGCCAGGATTGAACGACTCAATTGATCGTTTCGTTGGCGCAGCACTCCAAGTGGACTTGCCAATTACTCTAATCAACTACCCGGCGGGTGTGCACTCCTTTGATCTTTCAGATGAGAGCGACGAATCGCAAGCGATCTGCCGTCGCGTGCTCGACTACCTTATTCAGCACCTAAATCCACAAATCTAAGGATACAGATACCAAGCCTTTGATAGGATTGGCGAATGGAACGCGATATATGCGGACCCCAGTGTCCGTATCAATAGTGTTAAACAGCAGAAAAAATCATGCCATCTGAAGAAATCCTAAATTCGATTAGTCAATTGGGCGTTGCTTTCGCGGCGTTCGTTTCCATCTTCTTCGCTTTTTCGAGAGGACTGGGCGAGTTTTCGATTGTGCAAAAACTTCGCATTCGCACGATCCTCTCTACTTGCTTTTGGGTAATGTTCGTTGGGCTGCTCCCCCTAGTGTCTGCTGAGTTTGTTTTGCCTGATCTAATATTTAGACTTTCAGCTTTCATTGCGCTGGTAGCCTTTCTTGCCGTAGGTTCAGATTCATTCAGATACGTTAGAAAAATGTCTAAGTTGCAACGAACCCAAGTACAAGACTTCAATTTCTATCTATCGTGGGCTCTGGCCTTGATCGTGATAATCTCTCTTATTCTTGTTGTATCTGGATTATCGCCAATCCCTAGACAGGGAGTTTATCTATTAGCCGCCTTAGGGGGGCTTGCGCTCTGTACATCAAATTTTCTTACGCTAGCATTCGAGAGGCTGTTCAACAGCGGATCTGACAATGGCCAGTAGGCAAAAGAAAACAAGAACAAGGGTCTTCTGGAAGCCCAATCAGAAGCCTCGACCTTCCAACAAATCAACTCTAGAGCGTGTTTTTCGCTGATTCGAAATCGCGTAATATTTTTCACAGCTGTGTGCAACTAGTCTGAAATATTCTCTGCCTTTGTTTTCAAGGCCTCATTCATTGAATTCAACATTACTGGAACATTCTTTTCGACATTAGACCAGAACAAGGGAACAAACATGCCACTAAATAATTCTTTGTGAACTAGCAGCGTACCGTTACTCGTTTCTTCAAGCTCAAATACTTTGTCATTGGTCATTATAAATCCAGCCATCATCTTTGCTCGCCAGCGAAATAGCTTTGGCTCATCGAAGTTTGTAATAACAGGGCTATATTTCGGCCCGTCTTTGCCCTCCTCCTCGCTCATCATTGTGACGCTCAGTATCGAATTGAGAGAAGCGTCTCCACTCGACTGATTGATTATCGGACTCCATTCCGCCCAGGCATCAATGTTGGTGAGAATGGCCCATACTTCTGCAACTGGTGCGGAAATTTCAATTTCAGTTTTAATTTCGCGCATCGTATTGCCTTTAGCCCACAACGTGACGCCAGCCACTATAAGAAGAGCAGCAATTATCAAAAACACCTTTTTCATAGCTTACCTTGCCTGTAGTTCTGCCAGAATCTCATCGATGATCGCGTATCCTTTGCCCCAACCCCCGCTCATACCGTCCTTCATCTTGGCAAAACCAGCGATTTCATCGTCGGTAGCATCAAAAGGTATTTGAGATAGGTGGACTTTGGGTTTTTCGCCGCTGTCCTTAAACGTGACTGTTGTTAGCAACACCTTTGGCCAATCTTTCATCATGGGGTTGTCGGCATCATTGCCTTCGGAATCGACTGAAGAATTGTGATGCCAAACCAATTTTTCTGGCTCGATCACTTCTTTAAAAACGGCTTTCTGGAATTTTGAGCCACTCTCCATTTTCATTTCGTGGAGCCACACGCCACCGCTTCTCAAGTCGAACTCGTGAACAATTGTTTCGATGTTTGGGCCATACCATTGTCCGAGTAAATCAGGGTCAGTCCACGCTCGCCAAACCAATTCGCGCGGTGCATCAAACTCCCGATCAATGACAAGTTCAGGTAAATCGCTCATTGGTGGACTACGCCTCTTTGTTTTTTTGCAATTGGATAAGGAGATCGTCTAATTGATTGAAGCTCGCCCCCCAGAAACTTCTAAATGCAGCTAACCAATCAAGGGCAGCCACCATTGGCTCAGCTTTCAGTTTCGCCGGGCGTCGTTGTTGATCCACATCGCGCTCTATCAGTCCCGAGCGCTGCAACACCTTCAAATGCCGGGAGATTGCCGGTTGGCTGATTTCAAAGGGTGCCGCGATTTCTTTGACCGATGCCTCGCCGTCTGCCAGACGTGACAGAATCGCCCGCCGCGTCGGGTCTGCTAACGCCGCAAATATCGCGTCGAGATTTTGCTCAGACTGTTGATAACTGACTTGTTCCATAACACATACGGTATACAACAAAAACAGCCGAGTCGAGAACCTAACCACATTTGGTTCTTTCGCATTAGACAAGATTGATAGCTCTGATTGGGTTGTGGCCGATCGCATTTTGCGAATAGTCACCGGTTGGTGTATATCCTCGACGGGTACCCGTGAGTGAGCGTCAATATGTACGAACACGAAAAAATAGACTATATCGAATTCCCGGCGAAGGATTTTGCAGGGACCAAAGTTTTCTTCAGCGAGGTGTTTGGTTGGCAGCTCGAAGAGGCAGGACCAGACTACTTGGCGTTTATCGGCCAAGGAGTCGATGGCGGTTTTTACCGATCAGACCGAAGTATCTCTAGTGAACAAGGCAGCGCATTGGTAATTTTCTACAGTCTAGACATCGAAAGCACACAAGAAAAAATTAGACTAGCCAAAGGTATGATTAGTAAAACCACCTTTCATTTCCCTGGGGGCCGTCGATTCCACTTTCTTGACCCAAACGGGAACGAATTCGGTGTGTGGTCGAACCATGAAGTGGATGGAACCTTGTGTCAGTGAATGACCGCTCACGGTCGGAGCTCAATCACATACCGCTGCTAATTCGCAGCCAAGCATTCGCTATTGGAAAGATATCCAATAGCATGCCACCGAGCAGAGGTTAGTTAGGAACTGCGCTAGCGGCTCCCTACGCGTCTATCTGAGGAAGCTCACCGTTCACCAGTGGAATGGTTTCACCAGGTTTCTGGTCCATGCGGATCGACCCTTGTTGTTCACCAATCCGGTAGGTGACATCGTAACCAATCACCTTGTCAACGTAGTTGGTCACCGTGTCGCATTGGCTTTCCAGTGTTGTATACGTGTCATTAGCTTGCGCACGTTGCTGCACCTTGTTGCCTGCAATACCACCGGCAACAGCACCCACGACTGTCGCGACTTTTTTGCCGCTACCTCCGCCAATCTGGTTACCAATCAACCCGCCCACTACTGCACCGGTCGCAGTACCAGCAATACGGCGCTCATCACGCGGCTCTTTTTTATGTACCACCTCAACGTCGCGACAAACTTGCTCACTCTGAGCAACCTTCGTTACAGCAGGTTCAACGCGCAGTACATCCGCAAACTGTGGCACTGGTGGAGTGGCATCCTGGACTATATTGTACCCAGCAACGGCGACCCCGGCTGTGGCAACGACACCACCGATTACGAGACCTTTGATCATTGAAGCGTTCATACACTCTCCTTAGACGACTTCGATTACAATCTGTCAGTCTATTCAGATTTTTGCGCCTAGATTGAGAACCAGCGCACACTGCATCACCCTGGAGCCAGTGGGAACAGGAAGTAAGCTTACTTAATCACGTCATCAACCTTCACTGAACCACGATAGAATGCCAATGGTTACCAACCTGACAGAGAAATAAGATTGAAAACAATTGCATGTGAAGTTTTGGGAATTGAGATTCCGATTATTCAGGCACCCATGGGTGGTGCTGCGGGTCCTCAACTTGCTGCGGCTGTTAGCAACGCCGGAGGGCTGGGAACACTGCCTCTGTGGACATTTGATCTGGAGATCACAAGATCACAAATACGCGCTACGCGTGCTTTGACGTCCAAACCTTTTGCCGTAAATCTAAATATGGAGTTTCCACAAGCGCAACGCTTAGAAGTCTGTCTCGAAGAAGGTGTTCGGGTGATCTCATTTTTTTGGCAAGACTCGTCTTCTCTGGTACCAATTGCAAAAAGGGTGGTGCGATCGTTCTTCACAGTGTCGGAACAGCCGAACAAGCGCGTTGCGCGGTTGATAGCGGAGTTGACATCATCGTCGCTCAAGGGTGGGAGGCTGGCGGTCATGTTCGCGGTACTGTATCTAGCATGCCGCTAATTCCAACCGTCGTTGATGCCGCTGGCAAGGTTCCTGTTATCGCGGCGGGGGGGATTTCTGATGGACGTGGAATGGCAGCTTCTCTGTGCTTAGGCGCAAGTGGTGTCTGGATTGGTACGCGTTTTCTAGCCAGCGAAGAAATCGACATCCATCCGGAATATAGAAGCCGACTATTAGCCGCGAACGAAGATAGTACGGTTCATCTTAACGACCTCTTTGATATCGGTTGGCGTGGTGCGCCACATCGTGTTTTGCGCAACAGTACAGTGGCTCAGTGGGAAGCTTCGGGTCATCCAAATTCAGGAGACCGACCCGGTGAAGGAGACGTGATTGGTAATGGTTCACTACACGGAGAGGTAGTCCGCTATATCTCCCATACACCGAATGAGGCTACATCTGGTGACATAGAAGCTATCTCTATGTGGGCTGGACAAAGTGTAGGCCTAGTCAATCAAGTTCAAACAGCTGCAGAAATTGTGCATGAGATTAATGACGAGGCGGACGCTGTATTGCGGCAGATTGGCACAAGTCAGAGTGTCTAAAAAATCTTCGACTGTCTGCAGTGCGCCCACTGCAACGGGCACGTCGATAGCCACTAATTTGCCTTCGCTTAAGACGAGGTTTCGAAATGCATCCATTTCACTCACGGGTTTCATTGTCCGACTCAATTTTTTTACTAGTCACAATTCCTGAGTAGTACTGTTTGGCCTTCATGATAGCTAAAGCCAGATTGTTCATCCTTTGAACGCCAACAAACTGACATGAAATCATCATCGAGGGACACCACACTATTCTCTAGTTCCGAATTGGGATGCCATCGAAACAACGTAACAAAGGTCACTTGCCTCCCCGCTGCGCTGATACCAATCGCCTCATTGGGCTGCCGTTTTAAATACTTCGTACTAATCCAACCTTGAATTTTGGGCTCCGTGACACCCCGAAGAATTTCTATGCTCACTGGATTTGCACCAAGCGACTCAACACTTATCTGGTGATTGCCGCGTCTCGCTACGACTCTGTCCTTCGCCTGCTGAGCAATCCATGCTTCGTGTAAATGGAACCATTGCGTAAACCGGTGTGGATTATCGCTGGTTAGCACATCTATCACCGCTAACCAGGCGCCGGGTAACTGCACAAGCAATCGTCGATGGTGAACGCCACACGACTGTTGACCAACGACAGCTTCCACATGTTGAAGTCCTACGCCTGATTCGAATGCCGTAATTTTTGGCATCTGGTGCTGCAAGTTCCGGCGGTTGACTGATATTGAATTATCGTAATCCTCGCCGTCGATCTCGATCGTGTTGTGAGCTCTAGTACTAACAAAAAAGTCACGCCATTCATTGTTTTCATATGAAAACTTCCCTGAATCGACGAGCACGGGGATGCCATACTCCGACCATTCAAAGGTGAAATTGTCGGCGTGTGAGTGGCCATAGGAGTGATTCTGATCTTCACCTGGGCGCTCTTCACCAGCCCAAAAAATTAGATACGAATGTTGATTCGGAGGACGCTCCATCCACGGGCTGCGCAACACGGCATACCCAGAATTTAGGAACAATTTACCGTATTGGCCATGGGGGTCTGTTTCAAGGATTCGGTCGAACGTACCTTGACGAGTTGGACCACGCGCGGTATCGCCAATCATCGCGACGGTGCCATTGGGATGATAAAGCCAATCCTTATTCACTTCGGCCAGTCGCAATCTTCTATCGGCCTCGTCGGAGATGCTGAACAGCCCAGTGTCCAGGATTTTTCTGGCCGTTGAAAGACTGAAAAAATGATAGTCGGGTGCATGCTCCCGTTGGATTCCTTCACCGGTAAATTGAGAGAAAATCAACCGCTCCATTTGCTCATTCGAGTACTGCAGATACGCAGGGCACTGCTTGATTGCGGGGAGGGTTTGGCAAATGGCGCCCAACCCAACCAGCTGAAAATAGGCATGATTTCCTTTCGCCAGTTTGTCTGGATCCGCAAGCTCCTTCGCATGCAGTGCGGCTGCTCGAATCAGCGTTCGAATCGTTGCCAAATCAAAGTTGGACGAGCGCAGAGAATGATCAAGAACAAACGCCAAAACTGTGGCACGAATCCCTGTACTCATGTCATACCACTTAAACGAATTGTCGAGGTTTCTAGTTAGGTTAAAGTCAATCCAATCCATCACTACCCGACTCGCGACGACGAAATCTTCCGGGTCTGCAGATTGCGAAAAAGACTGTGTGAACGGCTGCAACACGTACAACGCATTTTTTTGAAACAACCAGTTCTCATCATCGGCGGGGTTTGCTGCCCAGTCAGTCGGCTGGTCAGTCAAAATAGGCGGATTTTCTCGTATTCGCATACCTTGTTTTCGATAGCTGCTAGCTTTCGATATAGGTGCACCAAAAACGATGTGTTGATAGTGGCTAATAGCGGGTCGCACACGCTGTTCTTTGCCCAGCAAAGTAACAAACTCGCTCTCTGACATTTTGCCCGACGATGATTCGGCATCTAGCCAGAACCTGGTATCGGCATCTTCGTACACCGGTCCACACCCAACGGCGAAACAAACAAAGAACAACAATCCAATAGATTGGGTTTTCTGATAAGGAAACCGTAGCACGTGACCTTCCTCGAATGGTCGCCTGCGCCGTCTAACCAATACTCTGATAAGCCGCCTGTAACAGCCCGAAGCCTCGAGGGTCACCCAACAATTCCGCACGCATCTTATTCATGACATACGACACACACAGCTTCGCATCTTGATCCACCACAATCGAAGAACCACCCCAACCGCCCCAATAGCAGATGTGCGGGTTCGGCCCCATCGGCATATCTTTGGATGTAAGCCCATAGCCCATACCAAATCTAATCGGAACGCCTAGCACCAAATCTTTGCCATAGGACTGCTCATCAAATATTGCCGCACAGCCCGCTTCGCTCAGTAACTGCACACCAAAGGCGCTACCGCCGTTAGCCATCGCCGTTTGCGCTCTCACCACCGAACGAGCATTACCGTGGCCGTTCGCTGCCGGTATTTCTGCCTTACGCCAACCTGCAGTTTTCGAATCTTTTGCATCAGGCGCTGGATTGGCAAAAGTGCGCGCGGCGATACTATTCGCGTCCCCAGAGGCATCCATGCTGGCAGCCGGTGCCGATGGTGGAATGAGCTCGCCGATACGATGGAAGTGTTCTTCTCCGGTACCAATATGAAAATCCGCTGACAACGGTTCGGCAATCTCCTTACGAAAGAAAGTACCGAGCGACTGACCCGTGACACGCCGGACAACTTCACCAGTCAAGTGACCTTGGGTAAGCGCATGATAACCACTAGCAGTGCCCGGCTCCCACCAAGGTGCTTGATCTGCTAGAAGGCCACATACCAAATCCCAATCGTAGAGTGCATCGCCACTGCAGGGTTCATCCATGCCCGATAAACCGGCGGTGTGGCTCATGAGATGACGCACTTCTACTTTGTCTTTGCCATTCTGAGCAAACTCTGGCCAATAGGTTTTCACGGGCTCATAAAAATCAATTTCACCCCGATCTGCCAGCATCAGGGCACACATTGCCGTCATCGTCTTAGTGGTGGAATACACGTTGACGATCGTGTCTTCTTCCCAGGCTTGGCTACCGGCAGCATCTTTGTAACCACCCCATAAATCGACGACGTACTCACCTTCGTAGGTGATTGCCACGCTGGCACCAATGTCACCGTGCTCGTCAAAATTATTCGCAAACGCTTCTTTAACTGCACTAAAGCGCGGATCGCATGTACCTTGAATATCCGCCATGGTTGATTTACCTCTATTTAGTCAATGAAAGCATATGGTCTTCTACAAATTCCATTCGATCCTTGCCCCAATAAAGCTGGTTCTCAATTTTAATCGAAGGGGCACCAAACACACCTTCATCTAATGCAGTTTGGGTTAAATCTATTAGGCAATCTCGTGTAGAGGCAGCTTGGGTAGCTTGTTCAAACTCATCCGCATCTACTCCTAGCTCCGTAGCCACGGCCCGCAATCCCGAAAAACTATCAATACTTGAGTCGTTGTTTTCCCAATAGCGCGCAAATATTTTTTCTAAATAAACGCCCTCTTTTTCTAGCTGGCGCATCACCAAGCTACCGCGCAGGGCTAAACTCGTCTTTATTGGAAATTTGTCCGGCATCTTAAAGGGCAACCGGTGTCGATGTGCCCAACGCATCAAATCTTGTTTGCGATTACGCAACTTGGCCGCCGGCTCTTCCATCAACGTGTATTTGTGGTGACGAAAAACATACCCCAAATTAAAGGGATGGTAGTCAATCTGAAATTGGTACTTGGCAGCTAACGGCTTCAGCAGGTGATACGCAAAGTAAGTATTGGTACTACCAATGTCCCAATAGAAGCTGAGTCTGTTCACCTAAATCACCTGCCACTGCAGCAAGGTAAAAGCAGGCTCTGCATCGTTGTGGTGTTCAAACTTCGCTTCTACAGCGGTGCCAATGACAACTTCTTGCATGGGGTCTCCGAGTAAATTCCCTACCAATCGCACACCATCCGCATGCGGTAACTCCACCAACACCACCAAGTATGCACCCTGCTCTTGTAGTGCCGGATGGACCGGGTGCCAAACACGCTCATAGCTGTACACCACCCCCACCGTGTCTACTTCCGAAAAACTAAGTTGGTCATGATGACAACGGTGACAAAGCCATTCAGGGCCCCATTGATACTGCGCGCAGGCATCGCATTGCTGAATTTTTAGCAACCCATCTTGCAAGCCTTGCCAGTAAGCGGCGTCCAATCCATCCGGTACCGGAGTTGGAATCGGCAGTCCGGCATTCAAGTAGCTTTGACTAGGCTCGGTACTCATAGTGTGGCCTGCGATCCAAATATGCTCGAACTTACCGGCGTCACCATCGGACCCGAAATGACCATGGACACCTCCGGCGATTCAACCTGATTGCTCGACTCACCCCAAATTTGCCGCACTGCTTCAATGTTCAGCCCTAGACCGTGCATGTAACACTCAGCCAAGTTGCCACCGCTGGTGTTCAACGGCAGATCCCCCGTACCGGCCAACAAATTTTCTTTAGTAAAAAACTCATTACAGGCTTCCGGCTCGCAAAAACCGTGCTCAACTATGCTCATCAGCACACCACCAGTGAAGTTCTCATAGCTTTGGAGCACATCCACATCTTCGGCCTTCACTTGGGCCATGTCGTAGAGTCGAGGAGCGAGCGTTTTGAAAGTCGATGTCGCATAGTCAGGAGTGTTGTGAACAGACGCTCCCGCGCGATAGTGAGACCCCGACAGCGCGCTCAACACAAAACAGGGTGCATGGGGAAATTCTTTGGCTTTCTCCGCTGACACCAGCACCATGGCCGCCGCACCATCATTTTCCTGACAGCAATCGTACAAACGAAAAGGCTCGACAATCCATCGAGCCTCATCGTATTTGGCTTCATCTAGCGGTCGGCCATACATTACTGCTCGGGGGTTGCTTTGTGCGTGGGCGTAAGAAGCCAAAGAAATCGACCGTAGTGCGCTTTGCTCAACACTATGATCATGCATAAAGCGGGTGACCTTCATGGCAAACATCTGGGCCGGGGACATCAATCCATAAGGAACCGTGTGGGCAAAATCGCCAGCGATGGTATTGCGCTGCGGCCCCTGACCAAATCGTCCAAACTGCCCCTGAGCCAAAGCGCGGAATACCACCACACAGTCTGCCATGCCGGTAGCAATGGCTGCACTGGCATTGGCCAGAGCGCCGGAGCCACCGCCACCACCGCCACCCCACTGCATGTTAGAAAAGCGCAACTCCTTACAACCCAAGGCCGCGGCAAGGCGAGAAGGATCGCTTCGATCGTTGCTATAGGAGGCGAAGCCGTCGATCGATTTAGGTGAGATTCCGGCGTTCTCACAGGCCTGCACAATCGCATTTAGCGCCAGCTTAAATTCGGCATCTGGAGAACCACCCCGTTTGTAGTATTCGGTTTCGCCCACTCCAACTACGGCCACTTTCCCACGCAGTGTTCGACCCATACCCTCCCCCTATAGAAATCACCGACAATCTCGGTGATACCCTAAACCATACACCGGGCTTTTCGCTCTGACCATCCTGGTTAATTCTCACCAGGTTAGCTATCTTATGGAGATACCCGACATACACTAGAAGAGGACTCCGCAATGCCCATTAATCCAGATGCCGTTGGTGCCAAAGGCACGCCTAGCAAAAGAAAGTGGGACTCGAAAGATGCGCTACTTTACGCGGTAGGTGTAGGCGCCGGGCTAGATGAACTGGCCTTCACCACCGAGAATACGAAAGACGTAACCCAACAAGTGCTACCCACCTTCGCCGTAATCATCGGCGGTGGCGGCGTCCCTATGGACAAGATCGGTTCCTTCAATCCGATGTTAATGGTCCACGGTGAACAGAGCATTGAGTTATTCGATGAAATCCCAACCAGCGGTGAAATCGAAAGCACCGGTGAAGTGGTGGGCATCTATGACAAAGGCAACGCGGCCATTGTGGAGTTCGAATCAACTTCGGTGAACACAGAAACCAACAAACCTCTGTTAAAAAACCGAATGAGCCTGTTTTGCCGGGGTGAAGGCGGTTTCGGCGGCAAGAATCCACCTAGCAATAAGATCGAGTATCCCGATCGCCCGGCTGATCACCAAGTGACCTATCAAACCAGGCCGGATCAAGCACTGACTTATCGCCTCTCTGGCGATCGCAACCCACTACACTCAGATCCGTCATTCGCCGCCATGGGTGGTTTCGACAGACCTATATTACACGGCCTATGTACTTGGGGATTTACCGGCCGAGCCCTGTTGCACACACTGTGTGACGGTGATCCAAAACGATTTAGGAGTATGAGTAGCCGTTTTAGCAAGCCGGTGTTCCCAGGCGATGAATTGACGGTTAGCATGTGGGTCGATGGCAACAAAGCGCTGTTTCAAACTCGTAATCAACAAGATGTTGTTGTGATTGACCAAGGCACCTTCACCTTTAGCTAAGGACGACTATTATGTGGCGCGGACTCGTGGTTGTAATCGCTGCTGTTGTTAGCGTGGGGGTTAGCGAATTGCTAACCACCACGATCCTGCATCTGTATCCAACTGATGTAGATATGGGGTCAAATTTTTTCGGCTATGCAGCCTTTCCGGGACAGGTAGCTACGGTTGGCATTGCAGCAATTGCACTAACCAGAATCTTTCGTCGCCACCCCGTGTGGTATCCGATTTTGTATACCTTGGTGTACGCCTGTACTCATGCGTATGAACTCGTCCAGTTCAACAACCCCATGTCCAACGTCGCTTGGTACCTTGGCTTGATATTAGTGGTGTGTATTGTAATTTTTGGCTTGATGCGCAGGCTGTTCTGGCAAGACCAGAACCAATTCACGTTCAAGTGACTATCGGCCAAACAGTCCTTCATCACTCACCATCTGCAAACTGCGGGTAAACACATCAACCAGTTGATCGATTTCTGCTTCGCCGTGTGCGGCAGACAAGAATGCCCGCTGAGTACCAGGCACCAACACACCTTGATTTAGCGTATGCAGGTAAAAAGCTTTCTGCGCAGACTCATACGAGCCGGTAACATCACGCATGCTGTTGATCGGTTCATTCTGAAAGAACATGTGGAACATGCCCCCCACATTTTTCATCTGAGCAGGAATATCATTGGCCGCACAGTAAGAATTAGTCATGCCCGCCAACCGATCACCAGCCGCGTCCATAGTTAAATAGATTTCGGGGTTGTCTCGGAGGTGAGTAACCGCCGCCGCCCCTGCTTCCATCGTTAATGGATTGCCTGAAAAAGTACCGCCGGAAAATATACCTTGCAGCTGTCTTCCGTTACTTGCCTGTTTGGGTCCCAGGCCGGTAAAAACTTCCATCACATCCGCGCGCCCAGTAATCGCGCCAATAGGTAATCCACCACCCAGCACCTTACCGTACGTAGCGATATCTGGGGTAACAGCAAACTTTTCTTGAACACCACCGTAGGCAACGCGAAAACCGGTGATCACTTCATCGATACCAAATAATACCTCACATTCGCGGCACACCTGGGCGAGTTCTTGCAAAAACTCTCCAGCCTCGGGCTGTGGATTCGAGCTTTGAACACCCTCAATCATCACCATGGCGAGTTCATCTTTGTAACGGCGAATTTGGTCGAATGCTGCGCGGTTTCGATAAGGCAAAAGCCGAGTGAGCGGCGCGATAGCCTCCGGTATGCCACCACCCATCGGTAACTTCTGCGGTTCATCTTGCGAACTATTCGGATTGGTAACCCACATGCCGTAGTCGTGAGCACCGTGGTAGAAACCATCGAACAGGCCAATCACATTCTTGCTGCTGAATCCGCGAGCCGCCCGAAAGGCATACATGGTCGCTTCAGATCCAGTATTGCAAAACACTACTCGATCCGCACTGGGGCTCGCCTGTTGCAAAAGCTCAGCAAGCTTCATTTGGCTGGTTGAATGAATACCGAACATCCAACCCAATTCACTGCGATTTTTGATGGCCGCTTCGATCAGTGGATGCGCATGTCCCAGCATATGCAGACCGAAGCCAACCGAGGTATCGATGTAGCGGTTATCATCGGCATCGAATACGTACGGGCCCTTACCACGTTCGATGAATATCGGATGGGGCATTTCTAAATTGGCAGCTAAACCTGAATTGAGTATTTCTGCTCGTTCTTCAGCAATTCGCTGGGAGGCTTGAGTTTTACTAGCCAGCTCCGCTTGGGCTTGTGCAACAGTGGTCATATCAGGTTATCGTACGGTAAGTCAGCACAGCACACGAGGGTACTGCATGAGCAACGCGATGACATCGGATATTCTGACACCTTTTTTTGGCATGCTTTGCCTCACATTGGTTGTTTGGACGTATATGTATGTACGACGACTAGGATATGTGTTCTCGCACTCCATTCCCAATGACCAGGTGAACACACCAGAAAAGATAGCTACCGCGTTCCCCGAATCCGTTAACAATTCTTCCAATAACCTGAAGAACCTATTCGAACTGCCCGTGCTGTTTTATGCCGTATGTTTATACCTATACGCATCTCACAGCGTGGATGGCCTACATGTACTTTGCGCCTACATATTTGTATGTTTGCGCGCCTTGCACAGTCTGATTCATTGCACTTTCAATCAGGTGTTTCTAAGATTTGCCACTTATCTAATCGCGGCGATTGCTCTGTGGGTAATGGTTATTCGAACGAGCATGGCGCTTGTCTATCTAATCTAGGCTAAGTCCACTGCTTCGAAGGTCTCCAGCTTAGGATGATCCAAATAGGTTCCCTTCGGAGCACTCGCCTGAGCATGAGCCTTTCTGAAGTGCTCTGATTCTGTCCAGGCATCAAATGCCGCTTTGGACTCCCAAACGCTGTGAGAAGCATAAAGCGTATGGGTTTCGCTAGTAGCACCCTTCATCAGCGAAAACGTCTTAAATCCAGGCACTTCTGAAAGGTAAGAATCCCGCTCGCGCCAAACTTTTTCAAAGCCTTGTTCGAAGCCGACGGCAATTTCGAAACGGTTCATCGCCAAAAACATAAGACATCCTCAGTTGAATTTCTGCCAAGACCTATTATGTTACGCCTAGGTAAACCAAACTGGAAATACGATTCCGAGTTCCACTACCCTATTTCGATGAGCGGGCGGATAGCCGAGACGGGATGATGAACAACGAAAAATGCAGAGGAAACGGCAATATGCGGACAATGTTATATGTTAGAACACTATCGCGAGTCGCCACTTGGGCAGTGCTCGGCTTACTGTGGGGTTGTTCGGAGAGTGGCACCTCAACGACAGGCAACCAGATGACGGAACCTTCTGCCCCAACACACAAACCAGCGGCTACGGCTGCACCCGCGCCTGTACCCGCGGTCAAGGTCTCGGATCTAAAACTGAACCTCGATCGGAAGCCTGGAGATTGGTTGCCGGATAACCAGCTAACAGATGACATCAACACCGAAACACCGGAGCTGTTAGATGACCTATTCGAAAAGACAGGCGGCAAAAAGGTTGCCATGAAAGGCCGACTACTCACCGCAGAAGACCGTGAGAAAAATTCAGAAGTTGAAGGTATGGAATTAGAGTTCCGGGTAAAAACTAAATAGCAACTTAATGCGGCAGGCTGAGGTGAACGCTAAAGGTTTCTGTCGTCTGCGAATAATCCAATCTACCTCCATGCCGTTTAACCACGTTCGCAACGACTGCTAGGCCTAAGCCAGACCCGCCGTTTTCAAGACTTCGGGCGCTATCTAAGCGCACAAACGGCCGCAGCACATTTTCGCGCTCAGCCTCGGGTATGCCTTTTCCAACATCGGTAACAGTTAGCTGCAAGGCGCGCCCAACTACATCCAAGCTAACTGCCGCCTGGCGACCGTATCGGATAGCATTTTCAATCAAATTAGTGAGCGCGCGGCGCATAGCAACTGGCTGGCACACCATGGTTAAACTCGAAGGTCCTCGATAGGAGGCAACATGCCCCAAATCAATTTCATCATCGACCAGGGTTTGTAAAAGTTTGGCCAGATCAACAGGTACACATTGTTCATTGGTGTGCTCATCACGGGTAAACATCAGGGTGTCGTCTAACAACACCTCCATCGCTTGGAGATCTTTTTCTGCCTTTACTCTTTGACTCTGTTCTTCAATAAAATCCATTCTGAGCGACAACCGCGTGAGCAGTGTCCGCAGATCATGAGATACCGCAGACAGCATTACCGATCGTCCTTCCACCTCAGCCAATACCCGACGTTGCATCTCATTGAAGGCCCGCGCCGCACGACGAATGTCTTTCGGGCCCTCTTCAGGAATGGGTGCTACGTCTCCTTCTCGACCCAATCGCTCAGCAGCCAACGAAAATCTTGGCAAGAAACGAGTTACCCGGCGGGTCGCCCATAAAACAGCCGCTAGTATCAGAGCAAATAGGGCTACCGTCCGAATGAGCCCGCCACCTGGGCTGCTGGTCTTGATAAAGTCAGTCGTGGTCGCAACTTGCAGCCACTGCCCATCGTCTAGCGGCAGACTAAGCGACAACCGGTGGTTACCTCTATTGGGGGTAAACCACAGATCAATTCCATTCAAAGCTACCGGCCCGCGATCAATCAGGTATTCACTTAGGTCTGATCTTATTTCTTCAAAATGGGGCCACGACTGTTCTGACACCACCGGGCGGGTAGTAGAAATACTCAATGTGAATTTTTCACTGGACAGCCGTTGTAATAACCCCGGATCGAGTTTATGTAACTCAGCCATCGCAAACGCACGATCTACCGTCGAGCGAGTAAATGTCTTCGCGCGGTCTAACATACGCTCGTGCAAATTTGCAAAATGAACGCCCAGAAATAACACAGCAAAACCAATGCATATTCCCCATGCTACGCGTTGATAGAGCCCACTACCGCGCAATTTCAACACTCGCCGTGAACAAATAGCCACCACCACGCACAGTCTTAATCAGCGACTCTTGGTCCATCTTTTGACGCAATCTACTGAGCTGTACATCTATGCTGCGATCGTAGGATTGCGCAGACCTACCCTTAGTAAGTTCCAGCAAAGTGTCACGGTTCAGGATTCGACCAGGGTTTCTAACAAAGGCTAACAACAAATCAAATTCACCACCCGTTAGCGCGATCAGCACGCTGCCAGGATCATGCAGTTCGCGCTTTATCGCGTTTAGACACCATCCTTCAAACTTATATTTCTCACCGGCTAACAAGCGATGGACAGCCAATTGGTCTTGCGCACGACGCAAAATAGCTCGAATTCGAGCGAGCAATTCGCGAGAACTGAACGGTTTGGTTAAATAGTCGTCGGCACCCAATTCCAATCCCACGACGCGATCGGATTCCTCCGCCAAGGCAGTTAGCAACAGAATGGGTAGCTGTGACTGCTGGCGTATTTCTCGGCACAAGATAAGCCCGTCATCACCCGGCAACATGACATCTAATAGTACTAAATCAATTTTGTGGCTTGCGAGTGTACGGCGCATGGCTGCCCCGTCCCCCACCGCGATCGTGGTGAGCTGGTGCTGATGAAGATAGGTGGAGACCAGGTCTCTTATTTCCGGATCATCATCAACCAAAAGAATAGTCGTCGTTTCCATATAGCCAGTATAAGCCCCGTCAAAGTGCCTCCTAGTCTAATTTCGTTACATTTGATTGCAGCGCTGGGGGTTTGCAACAAACTGTAACAACACGAGAGGAATCAGAGACCTAATAAAGACCACAATCAGGGAATATCTGCGTTCTGCAATCATTCAAGGTGTTGATATGAAAAACCAATCCAAAAACCTGCAAATCTCCGTTCGCAATACGATCCTGGCAACTTTATTGGTATTCGGTATGGGCGGCCTAGCTACTTCTGTACTGGCTTCAAAAACCTCCCTTGCATCCGGTGTGGGCACGGTCATGGGTCATACCTCCTCTGGCGTGCATAGTTGGGGTGGGCGTGCGCTAGGCAATCGATTTCGATGTGACAAACTCAGCGCTGATCACACAAAGTTTGTGTCAGCATTCATCAGCGCAAGCTTGGATCTCTCAGATGCACAAGAGGATCAACTTCAACCAATGATTCAGGTCATCGATGACTGGCGTGCTGACATGAAAATCACCTGTGAAAACCACAGCATGGCCTCCGTACAAGACGGTTTGGCCACAGCACAAGATTTCATGGAACGAACTGCTAGTGCGATGGCCGCGTTGACGGTTGAATACAGCGCATTTGAGTCTAGTCTGGATACCGAGCAAAAAGCGGTGATTCAGGAACACATAGCTAAACATCAGAGCAGGCACTCGCACTAGCCATTCATCCAGTAAACGGGCATGTTCGCGTCTACGGCTGTCCAAACTTGGCAGCCGCTAAGGAATAAATAATGCATCCACCGAAAGTGCTACCACCCCACTATTTTATTGTCGCGTTGATCTTAATCCTGATGATCGGAATGGTGACAAATTCTGGCCCCATTTCCGAAACCCTTGCTGTAAAACTCCCGCTATGGACGCTCGGGCTTGTACCCTTGATTTGTGGTCTTGCGCTGAGCTTAATCGGAGCAACCATCATCCTCAATTCTTGGTTGGCTTGGATCGTGGTGTTTACTTTCATTGTGATTATCCGATTGAGATTTATCGCCGGGGAAGAGCGTTTGATGGCAGAAACTTTTGGCACAGCATTCCAAGAATATCGTGCAAATGTGCGCCGATGGATCTAGCCCGAATCTAAAAATTCCCGTTGAATTCAAGTTCTAGCACTCGGTTGTTTTTGCCATCCTCCGTTTGGTCTATGATATCGCCCTATCAAAAACTAATAGGGGTAAATCGTGCAGCGCATCGTCCTCGCCGTCATCCTGATATTGCTAGTCGGTTGTTTCAACAACTCCGAGCGGAATCCAGAAACCAGCCTAGGTGATGTTTCCATCGGGCAGCAGCTCATTGATCTGCAAAAAGCCTTGGATGAAGAGGTAATTGAAGAGGAAGAATTTGCCGAGATTCGCGCCAACCTCATTAGCATGAGTAGAGGCTGCATTGACCCAGAAGATATCGAAGATTTGGATGACGATGTAGACTCCGGCTTTACCTGGTTTTAGCTAAAAAGATCAATGACCACAACGGAATTTGACTACCTAATCGTAGGCGCAGGATCAGCCGGTTGCGTCCTCGCTAATCGACTATCGGCGGATAGCTCAAAAACCGTTTGTCTGCTAGAAGCAGGGGGTACCAATTGGCATCCGCTGCTGCATATTCCTGCAGGTTGGGCCACCAACTTCAACAACCCAAAAGTCGATTGGGGCTACAGCACCGCACCCGAGCCTCAGCTCAACAATCGCCAAGTATATTGGCCTAGAGGCAAAGTACTGGGTGGCTCTAGCGCGATCAACGGCATGATCTATATTCGCGGTGTACCCCAAGATTTCGAGGCCTGGGCTCAAGCCGGTGCCAGCGGCTGGAGTTGGGATGAAGTACTGCCCTACTTTCGCAAAGCGGAAAAACAACATACCCATAAAGATCGACATCACGGCACCGAAGGCCCTCTATTTGTGGAAGACGTACGCGACGTACGATCGGTTCATGCGGCTTATATCGACGCGATGGTCGAGCAAGGTATGCCACGCAACGCAGATTTCAATGGTGCGGATCAGGCCGGTGCGGGTTACTACCAGTTTACCCAACATAACGGTCGGCGCTGGAGTGCGGCATCTGCGTATTTAGCCAAGGCAAAAAAAAGGCCCAATCTCACCATCATGACGCACACTACCGCCAAGCGGTTGCTGTTTAACGGATCTGTGAAAGCCGCGGGGGCGGTGGTGGACGTGGCAGGTCGAGAGCGTGAAATCCTCGCCAATCAGACTGTGTTATGTGGGGGTGCGATAAATTCACCCACGTTGTTAGAGCTATCCGGTATCGGTGACCAAGGCCGACTAGAAGATTTGGGTATTGCCAGCGTGTTGCATGCACCAGACGTGGGTGAGCACTTGCAAGACCATCTACTGACCAAAGCGGTTTACGGCACTCATGAGGCCGATTCAATTAATCGAGAAGTCCAAGGCTGGCGCTTGATCCCGACTGGTCTGAAGTGGCTGCTTAAGCGCGAAGGGCCGCTGACCACGGGCTCTGCACCTGTCGGCGGATTTTGGTATACCCGTGAGGGTCTTGATGCACCAGATGTGCAAATTCACTTTGCCTCAGGCGCTACGTTATACAACGAAGACGGCAAAATTCGCGCGCTCAATGTGCCGGCAATGACCGCAGTGGTCAATCAAAGTCGGCCCGAATCTCGCGGTTCTATCCATATCCAGTCCAATAACCCTGAGCAAAGACCGTTGATCAAGGCCAACTACCTAAACTCCGACCTAGATCAACAAACGATGGTAAAAGGTCTAAGGCTACTCTTGGATATCTTCGAAAGTCCGGCGATGCAGAAACACATTACCCAACGCATGGCGCCAAGTGATGAGTCTCTAGATTCGGATGAATCTCTACTTAACTACATACGTGATGACGCAAGCACTGTGTATCACCCCACCAGCACCTGCAGTATCGGTAAGGTGGTGGACAGCAATCTGCAGGTGATGGGTGTCGATGGTTTGTTTGTGGCGGATGCGTCGGTCATGCCCTATGTGGTATCCGGTAACACCAACGCTGCCACGATTATGGTGGCTGAAAAAGCAGCAGACCAGTTACTGCAAAACGGTCAATAATTCGGATGTTGACTAAATCCGGCTGCCGCTTCGTAGTTGGCTGCCAACGTGATCAGCGTGGTCTCGTCGCAATGCGCACCCACTAATTGAATACCACGCGGCAGATCTTCATGTAGATCGACGGGCAAAGACAAGGTGGGATGACCTGAGTAATCAGCGGGTGCGGTAAAAGTTAAAAAATCGACTCTTCCTGCATCACTAGCCACCGCACCAGCCATCAGCGCCACCGTCGGCACTGTTATCGGCAGCGCCGGACAAATAAATGCATTCACTTGCTGCATCACAGAATTCATTTCTGAGCGAAACTGGGCGCGGGTTTGTTCCAGGGTATCGTAGTCTGCTTGGGTCGCTGATAAGCCTTGCTCAATTAAGGTAGCCAGAACTGGACCGTACTGGCTCTTTTGAACGGGATAATAGTCAGCATGGGCTCGGGCGCACTCAACACCGCATGTGACCCCCCAGTGTTTCACTAGCTGGGCATAACTGGCCGGCATCGCGACTTCAACAATCTGTACCCCTAAGTTCTCGAACACGTCGATGGCCTTATGCACCGACGCCACCACTGCAGGTTCGACGCCGTCAGATACATATCGCCAATCTACGCCGAGCTTAAAACCTTCTACACCGGCTTCACAAGCTTGCAAAAAATTCGGCACTGGGCCAGGCAACGAGGTTGGATCGTTGACATCGGCGCCGGCCATTGCTTGGAGCATTCGTGCCGCATCTTCCACTGTTCGAGTCATGGGACCAATATGATCAAGCGTCTCGGCCAGTGGAAAAACGCCATAACGACTCACCCGACCGTAGGTGGGTTTGATACCTACCAAGCCATTGCAGACGCTGGGAAACCGAATACTACCGCCTGTGTCAGTGCCAATCGCACCATAGGCCAAGCCTGCGGCCACGCTCACACCCGAGCCTGAAGATGACACACCAGACCAATAGTCTTTATGCCATGGATTAACCGGCGCGCTAATTTCCGGGTGGTGGGCACCGAAGGCACCTTCGGTTAGCTGCGTTTTGCCAATAATCACCGCACCGGCTGCCCGCAATTTCGTCAATACGGTGGCATCAAACTGAGGGCGGAAATCGGCCATCACTTTGGTACCGCTAGCGGTTACCGTGTCCTTGGTATAAATCAGATCTTTCACGGCGATAGGTACGCCATGCAAAAGGCCTAGTGGTTCACCCCGCTCCTGCTTTGCATCCAACGCCTCAGCTTGAGCCAACGCGGAATCCGCCAGCGACAAGGCAAAACTCTTAAGCTCGGGTTCAAGCTCATCGATGCGCTGCAGTATGTGTTGAGTAGTCGCAGTCGCCTTCAGGCTGCCACTCTTAATTGATCGACAAACGTCAGACAGCGTGCGGAAGTGTAAGTCGCTCATTGATCACCATCCTGTCTTCTATTGGTTATCACTTAATACCGGTTACCAAAAACTGCGGCAAACAAAACAAGTAGGTGCCATCCTGCAGCCCTTGCTCGGCCTGGGTCATTCGTTCCTGCACCAGAGTCATCGGCAGCGAGTCAAACTTTTCAATGTAACTGGCCATGTTCTTTAACACGTTCATACCCAGCCCTTGTGTTTCCACGTAAGGTGACAATTTTACCCGTACTTTGTTGAAACCGATGCTAGACAGTATTCCGGATGCTTTGCGACCGATATGGGGCTCGTTGAATGCAGCTGAGGCGGCTGCAAAAAACTCATCCACTGCCTGTTTGCCCCAAGGTTCGACGATGACGAACCCCCAGTCACTATCAATAATGTGAACTCGGCCGCCTGGCTTCAGTACTCGATGTACTTCTTGTAGGCTCAAACTAATGTCCGGCACGTATTCCAGAACATTCTTGCAAACCACACGATCAAAAAAGTTATCGGTAAAGGGCAACTCGTGATCATCGACCCCGTGAAAGTTAACATTGTCGTGCTCAGCGGCGCGCTGGGTTGCATCGGCGACAAACCGGCGATTAATGTCTACACCCTCTACCCGCCCACTAGCACCTACCATCCCCGCGAGCGCGATCGCGAAGAAACCAGGGCCTGAGCCCACATCTAAGACACATTGACCCTCGGCAATTTCTGCCGGTTGTAGTAGTGGCCGCTGCCCTTCATTCCAGACGAACATTTCATCGTAACGGGCTATTCGGCTTTCTTCGATATCGCGCCAATGGTCCGTATAAAAACTATCAAATTTCATGCTATCACCGCTTGCTGGTGTTAATTGTCACGCTTTGACTTTACCCTAACAGCCATTAAAACCTCTAGCCCAGTCGATTCGGGGAAGAATGGCCAACAAATTCAATAAAGACTATTACCAACGGTTTTACCTAGACCCGGCTACTCGGGCCATGTCGCCAACGGAAGCGAAAAACCTAGCGCACTTTATCGCTGCCTATACCCGGCATATAGAGCTACCGGTGAAAACAATTCTCGACATTGGCTGTGGCACCGGGCAGATACTAAGGACTCTGCAACAACAATTTCCAACAGCCAAAATCACCGGTGTGGAATTCAGCGAATATCTGTGTAAGTCCATGGGCTGGCAGCGAGGCTCAGTAGCGGAATATGAAAGCAAACACCCTTTCGATTTAGTTGTGTGTAGCGACGTACTACCCTACCTTAAGAAAAAAGTGTGCAAAACTGCCATTGCCAATCTGGCCAGACTCACTCGAGGGGCATTATATCTGGGCATACTGACTGAGGAAGATATGGATATTTGTGATCGTGATCGAACGGACCTCGACCAGTACATACGCCCCGTGTCCTGGTATCGCAAGCAACTTGATCCCCACTTCAATAACATCGGTGGCGGATTATTCGTCAACAAAAACCTAGATCTAGCCTTATGGCAATTGGATATTATCAATTAACAAACCAATACGCGGTTATTAACAATTATGACCACAAGCTCTGAAAACATTACTCTCAAAGCGCTGGACCAACATGACATTCCAGTACAGCGCTGGATCCCAGATGACAGTACGCACAACAAAATAGTCGGCGTCGTGCAGATCGCCCATGGCATGGGCGAACATATTCTGCGCTATGAATGGGTTGCCGAGCAATTAAACGCCGCAGGCTTTGCCGTAGTTGGTAACGACCATCGCGGTCACGGAAAAGCCATTGGAGACGACCAAGCTGGATCTCTTCCGGGATCTCCTCCAGCATCTCTTCCTGGAAGTATGGGCGCCGATGGTTGGACTCGCACACTACTGGACATGCGAACGGTCAACCAATTTATTCGTCGCTCCTATCCCGACAAACCTGTGATTATGCTAGGTCACAGCATGGGCGCCATGCTGACACAACAGTATTTACCGCGCTGGGGTCACTCGTTAGACGCAGCTGTGCTTTCCGGTAGTCCCGGCTTCAGCGAACCTTTTCAGTTGCAGGCGATCCGCTTACTCGCAGGATTGGAGAAGATGCGCCTAGGCGCTCATTCTGCGAGTGATCTATTGCAGCAAGTGGTCTTCGGTCGCGCCAACAATCGCTTCGACGACGAAACTCTCACCGGCGAAGCGACTGGGTTTGAATGGTTGAGTCGTGATTCGGCCGCAGTTCGTGCCTACGTAGCAGATCCACAATGTGGGTTTGTTCTTAGCGCCGGGAGCCTCGCGCAAATGTTTGCCGGCGTTAGAGAGTCTAGCCAAACGTGGAACACTAGATGCATTCCACCCAGCTTGCCTATATACATTTTCTCTGGCGCCCAAGATCCTGTGCATGAAGAAGAAGCCAACTTAAATCGGCTACTTGAAAATTACCGCGCTGCTCAGCTTAACATCCACTACAAACTCTATCCGAACGGCCGACATGAGATGTTCAACGAAAACAACAAAGAAGAGGTGTTGGCTGATCTTGTGAGTTGGCTAAGAGCCGAATTGAATCTGCCAACATAGGAGCCCCCAAATGACCGCGATGCCTGAACTTGTTTGGAAGTCAGCCACAGAACTCTCTTCGCTGATAGCCCGTAAAGAGATTTCCGCGGTAGAACTCATGACAGCAACCTATGAGCAAATCGGAAGCACCAACCCAGCGCTGAATGCATTGGTGAATCTGTTGCCAATCGAGAAAGCACTGCAGCTTGCTGCCGCAGTGGACAAAAACCTAAACCGCAATGACCTAACCATTTCAGAGCAGCCTCTGCTAGGGCTACCGATGGCCGCAAAGGATAGCCACGATGCCCAAGGATTCCCTACTACTTTTGGCTATGTACCCTACGCAGACCGTGTCGCCAGAACAGACGATGAATTGGTGCGACGGCAAAAAAGCGCCGGTGCCCTGATTATTGCCAAATCCAACATGCCGGAATTCGGCTTAGGATCGAATACTTTCAATAGTCTATTTGGCACCAGCAAAAACCCCTATGATCTAGGCAAAACACCAGGTGGCAGCAGCGGTGGCGCTGCAGCGGCTCTGGCCAGCGGTATGTTAACTATCGCCGACGGCAGTGACATGGGTGGCTCGTTACGCAACCCGGCTGCATTTTGCAACGTTGTGGGGCTACGTCCATCCATCGGGCGCATGCCCGATCAAAGCGCGATGGGTTGGTCTGCAAGAATTTCTACCACCGGACCTTTAGCTCGTACGGTTGCTGATGTTGCACTGCTGTTTGGTGTACAAGCTGGGCCGGATCCACGAGACCCGCTAAGCCAGAGCACGCCAGGTGCTGGCATGAGCAGTTTTTCCAACACCAAGCTTGATCCGAAGTCGTTGCGCATCGCATTTTCCCCGGATCTTGGACACTTGGACGTCGAACGGGAAGTAGAAGAAAAAATCGTTACCGCTGCAAATGTATTCGCCGACCTTGGTGCCCAGGTAGAACCAAATATCCCGGACCTGAGTGGAGCGATGGATGTTTTTCAGGTACAGAGAGCCGCCGTGCTCACCACTCTCGGCAACAATCTCCAGAAAACACTGCCTAACTGGCGTGAGCACGCAAAAGCTACCGTGCAATGGAATATAGACAAAGGTTTAGAACTCAAAGGTTCGGAAATAATTGAGGCCGAAATCCAGAAGACGCGGATTTATCGCCGCGTAGTCGCTTTCTTCGAAAAGTATGACGCGTTGCTGCTGCCAGCTACCCAAGTACTTCCCTTTGACACTAGCACCGAATGGGTCGAGGAAATTAATGGCGTCAAACAAAACACCTATATTGACTGGATGGCAGCCTGTTGCGAAATTTCCATCACTGGATTGCCTGCAATCTCGGTACCGGCGGGGTTTTCTAGCTCTGGATTGCCTATCGGCCTGCAAATTGTCGGGCCACCTCGGGGCGACTTTAGCGTGCTAAAAATCGCTGAATTGTTTGAACAGGCGACCCGGCACTATCAACGCGCACCCTCTATGGCACTTTCCTAGGTGATGGTGTACAAACTAGCTAATGGCTAATAGCTAGAGAGATGCGTAATGACTAAAGACAATCATACAACTGGTACTCCTCGACGTAGGTTCATAAAACAATCAATGGTTGCCGGCGCCGCTGCAACCCTGGCGCCACTTGCAAGCTCAGATCAAGCCAACGCGTCACAAACCGCCAATCAAGTAACGGGTTACAAAACCTTAGGTCGTACCGATCTCAAAATAGCCGATATTTCCTTCGGTTCTTCTCGCTTGAGAACCGGCGAAGAAGCGTTGGTTGATCACGCACTGCACAAAGGTGTGAATTACTTCGATACCGCAGAAAGCTACACCGGTGGCGAATCAGAAACCGTGATTGGCAATGCACTGAAAGGCAAGCGCGACCAAGTCATTTTGGCCTCCAAAGCCTTCATTGGAGCAAGCCAAAGCAAAGAATCCATGATGGAAGAACTCGAAAGTTCGCTGCAACGCCTACAAACCGACTACATCGATGTGTACTTTTCCCATGCAGTGAATAACGTCGCTCGCCTGCAAAATCCAGAGTGGCAGGAATTTAATGACCTGGCCAAACAACAAGGCAAGATTCGTTATGTAGGCATGTCAGGGCATGCGGGTCGACTAATCGATTGCCTCGGCTACGCAATTGACAAAAATCTAGTAGATGTGATGTTAGTCGGCTACAACTTCGGCCAGGACCCTGCTTTTTACGAGAAAATAACTCGCTCATTCGACATGATCGCCAAACAGCCCGAACTACCTCAAACACTCGCGAAAGCCAAAGCGAAAAACATCGGCGTGATTGCCATGAAAGTACTAATGGGCGCACGGCTGAACGATATGCGTGAGCACGAACAAGCCGGTAACACCTACGCCCAAGCTGCCTTCCGTTGGGCGTTAAGCAACCCTAATGTAGATGCAGCCATCATTTCCATGACCAGTAAAGCAAAGATCGATGAGTATCTCGGCGCCTCCGGTGCCAGCGAACTTGCGAACGGAGATTTAGAGTTATTGAAATCTTATGCCGCGTTAAACGGTACCACCTACTGCCGTCACGCATGCAACGATTGTTCAGGCGCTTGTCCGCACGGCGTGCCTATCGCCGACGTTCTGCGAACACGCATGTATGCTACAGACTATCAGGATGTAGATTTCGCTCGTGCTGAGTATGCACAACTCAATGCGGACGCGAGCCCCTGCCTCACTTGTTCTGGTGAACCGTGCCAGTCCGCTTGCACTCAAGGCATTGCCATCAACGAGCTTTGCGGTCCTACCCATCGCATGTTGGCCTAATAAGGCCCATGAAAAATGTACTCCTCTATGACTGCTTCAGCGGTATCAGTGGCGATATGCATATCGGCGCTATGCTGGACCTCGGCGTGCCAGAAGACTTTCTGCGGGCCGAGCTCAACAAACTCAATGTCAGCGAAGAATTCGAACTCGTGGTGCAGCGCGGCAAGAAATTAGGCATAAGTGGCAGTCAGGCTACCGTGATGCTAGCCCCGGATGCTGCCAGACCTCATCGCCACCTCAAAGACGTGAACGACGTGATTCGCAGCGCGGGATATACCAGCACTGTAGAAGATCTTGCCATGAAAATATTTCACCTCATCGGGGAGGCGGAAGCCAAAATCCATGACATTCCGCTCGAAAAAGTCCACTTCCATGAGGTGGGTGCGACCGACTCTATTGTGGACATAGCGGCTGCCGCCATTTGCATTAACTATTTGCAAGTGGACGAAGTCATCGTAAAACCCATTGAAGTGGGTAGCGGCATGGTGCGTTGTGAACACGGCCTAATGCCCGTGCCAGCACCGGCAACCGCCGAAATACTTAAGGGCGTACCTACCCATTATGGTCGTGTAGACGGCGAAGCCACAACACCTACTGGCGCCGCCATCATCAAAGCCATTGCGACTCAATACAACGAACGTGGCGATTTTGTCTGCCACAAGGTGGGTTACGGGGTTGGTCAGAAAGATTTTTCGGTGCCCAACATCTTGCGAGTTATGCTCGGCGAACTGCCCGAGCGATCGAACACTCACTACCAACACGAAGATAATTTCGAAGTAAGTTGCAATATCGACGATATGACCGCGGAAGCTTTCGAACCACTGCTCGCGAAACTCTGGGGTGTGGGAGCAAAAGATGTTTTTCATACACCGATTGCTATGAAAAAATCACGACCTGGCACAAAACTCACTTGTTTAGTGGCTGAGCCCGAATTAACCGCACTTATGAACGTGTTGTTTCACGAATCGACAAGTATTGGTGCTCGCGTACACAAAGTTCAAAAGTGGATGTTGCCTCGAGAGCAGCTGCTGATACCCACATCTATGGGTGATGTGCGAGTGAAAGTAAGCGCGCTACCGGATGGCAGCACTCGCTGGAAAATCGAGCACGATGACATTGCCGCCCTCGCTAGAGCCAACAACAGTGTAAATAGCTACCTAAACCTAAAGACCCAGTTGCAATCAGAGGTAGCTGCGTTTTTAGACAAGCCCTCGCCACCGCAAGTAAATTCCTAATCACAATGGATTCAATGAACGATATCTTGCGCGCGTATCGCGACGGTGAGTTAACTGAGACGCAGGCAGAACATGCGCTCGAGCAAAAGGTTAGTGAAGCTCGCTTGAGTAAAGACCTGGGTCACACACTGCTCGACATGGATCGACAACGCAGAACCGGGCAACCAGAAGTCATCTACGGGTTGCACAAATCTATCACACAAATTCAGGACATCATCACCGCGCTCACAGCCGAACCACACAATATTTTGATCACCCGGCTAGATCAAAATAAGTTTGCGCAGCTGGCTCTACCCAATGCCGAGCATTGGCAGTATTCAACTACGGCTGGACTGTTGAGCTATGCACCCAATTCAGTCACGCCGGTTACCACAACCATTGCGGTGGTCAGCGCCGGCACATCGGATGCGCCGGTGGCCGAGGAAGCAGCGCTGACTTGTGAATTTTTTGGCAACCCAGTTAAGCGGATTAACGACGTAGGCGTCGCTGGCCTGCATCGTTTGCTGAACCGACTTGACGAAATACGCACAGCCCAGGTGGTTATCGTTGTGGCTGGCATGGAAGGCGCATTAACTAGCGTCATGGGCGGGTTAGTCAGCAAACCGGTGATCGCGGTACCCACAAGCGTTGGCTATGGCGCTGCATTCGAGGGGGTAACCACCTTGTTGGCAATGCTGACCAGCTGCGCTGCGGGTGTGAGCGTGGTAAATATCGACAATGGGTTTGGTGCCGGGTTGGCGGCCCATCGGATTAACCAAATTAATGCTTAGCTTGGCACCCACTCTCTAAGTTACCGTCACAACCCCCAAAAATCGGCGCCTGTCAGTTTGGGCAACATGCAGGTTAAACTAAGGCCATGAATGCAGAATTGGCCGGAAAATATCAAGCTTTGAAAGGTAACATCGCCACATTGGATAGCGCCGTGGTGGCGTTCTCGGGGGGCGTTGATAGTTCGCTGGTGGCTTATGTCGCCGCCCAGGTACTCGGCGACCAGGCATTGGCCGTCACCTCTGGCTCCCAGAGTTTGAAACGCAGTGATCTCGACCTGGCCATTCACCTTGGCAACGATTGGAACATTAAGCATCGCGTCATCGTCACGGACGAATTAACGAAGGTCGACTACCGGGCCAATCCAGTCAATCGCTGCTTCCATTGCAAAACTTCACTGTACGATGCGCTGCGCAAACTTGCTGACGCCGAAGGCTTCGCTGCTATTTTGAACGGTACCAATCTTGACGACTTAGGCGATCACCGCCCGGGCTTGATTGCAGCAGACGATCATCAAGTTAGGTCACCATTGGTTGATGCCGGTTTTCACAAGGCAGATATTCGTGCGTTAGCAGACGAACTAGGACTAGAAAACGCCCAAAAACCCCAGGCCGCCTGCTTGTCTAGCCGGTTTCCTTACGGCACAGCGATAGATGAATCACAGCTATTACAAGTGGAAGCCGCAGAAAGCCTGCTGGATAATCTGGGCTTTACTCAATATAGAGTGCGGCACCACAAAGAAGTCGCCCGCTTGGAACTACTACCAGAGCAGTTTGAGCTGGCTATTGCGAAAAGAAACACACTTAACGCAGAGTTGAAGAAAATCGGCTATCAATACATCGCTCTTGATCTGGCTGGGTTCCGTTCTGGTTCGCTGAATGAAGGCCTAACCGCGGCGGACATGATCGAAGTAATCCACGTACGTTGAGCGCCCAAATTAACCTGATCGAATTGGATATCAAATGATCGAACGTATTCCTTTTGGCCGAACTGGCCACGATAGCTCACGCACCATATTTGGCGCCGCTGCCCTGGGGGCGATGAAACAAGACCGTGCCGATCGCACCCTGGAGTTGTTGGATCAGTATGGGGTGAATCACATCGACACCGCCGCCAGCTACGGCGAATCTGAACTCAGATTAAAACCCTTTCTCGCCACGCGCCGAAAAGACTTCTTCTTAGCCACCAAGACCGGTCAGAGAACCGCCGAGGGTGCGCGTGAGGAACTGCATAAATCTCTCGATCGGTTGGGTGTTGATCATGTGGATCTTATTCAAATGCATAACCTCGCCGACGACCAGGGTTGGCAAACGGCCATGTCCGAAGGCGGCGCACTGGGCGCGTTGGTGGAAGCTAAGCAACAAGGCTTGGTTAAGAACATTGGTGTTACTGGACATGGTACCTACATCGCCGAAAAACACAGTCAGAGCCTAAGACAGTACGACTTTGCCTCAATATTGTTGCCGTACAATTTCGTCATGATGCAACAGCCTGAGTATCGTCGAGATTTTTGGCAGCTGATCGATTTCTGTCGGGACAAACAAGTGGCCATCCAGACCATCAAGGCCGTGGCTAAGCGGCGGTGGCGCGAAGGCGATGAAGACAAACATTTCAGTTGGTACATGCCACTGCGCGGCAACCCGCTACAAAACGCTGTGCATTTTACACTATCTCAACCCGGCTTCTTCTTAAACACCACCAGCGACGCAAGCTTGCTGCCCGCCGTATTCGAAGCGGCAAGCCAGACAATAGAATCGCTTGACGATGCGCAAATGCTGGCGGATGCCGAGGCAGAGGGAATTGAACCGCTGTTCGTTAGGGGTGTATCCGACGACGTTGTACTAAAAGAAGGTTAGCAGGAGATGGCCAATGCCCATATCGCCAGGTAAGGAAGCACTGTCAGCGATCAGTGAATACCAGCATATTCAGCTAACCCCGATCAGCCCACACACCGGCGTAGCAATAGCGGGTGTGGATCTCGCCGCCCCTTCCGCCGCAGCCATCAAAGAAATTCGCCAAGCATTTAGCGAACACAGTCTGCTGGTGTTTCGCGACCAAACCATCGATGCTGAACAACACAAAGCGTTCGGCCGCAAATTTGGCAAATTGCACATCCATCCCAGCAAGAGTCACTTGGGTGTCAAGGGCGACGCAGAATTGTTCACCATCAACACCAAACCGGATTCCAATTACAGCAACGGCGAACACTGGCATTCCGACGTGTCCTGTGACCCACTGCCACCACAGGCGTCAATGTTGTACGTGCAAGAAGTACCGACCGAAACGGGCGGTGACACTATGTTTGCCAATATGATGGTGGCATTCGACGCGCTGTCACCGCCCTTGCAGAAAATGCTGCTGAAGCTGCAGGCGGTACACGACGGCATGAAGGATTTAGCGACATACAACTTCGAACTCAAGCCGGGACAAAGCTATCCGCGAGCTGTGCATCCACTCAATACCAAGCACCCCGAAAGCGGCAAACCAATTTTATTTGTGAACAGTTCCTTCACCACCCACATTCAAGATTTGCCTCGTAGTGAGAGCGATGCATTGCTTGACCTGCTTTATCACCACATAGAACGTAATCCGCGCTGGCATTGTCGCGTGCGCTGGCAACCGGGCACACTGACTGTTTGGGACAATCGCTGCCTACAGCACCATGCAATTTGGGACTACTTTCCCCACAGCCGCAGTGCTCGTCGGGTCACCGTACAATGCGCAACACCGCCGGTCGCCTACGGCGCGCACTAATTGCAATCCGCACCTTCCATGCGCTTAATGGTGATTGCCGCTCACCCAGATGATGCAGAATTTCACGCCGGTGGATTGATGGCAAGGTTCGCCAACGCCGGTCACAAAATTCAAATATGTTGCGTGACCGATGGTGCCGCTGGACATCAGCATCACGGCCGAGAATTACTTGCCAAGATTCGCATCAACGAGGCCAATCGGGCTGCTGCATTAATCAATGCCGAACTGGTGCTTCTGGATGAACCGGACGGTGAACTTACCCCAAATATACGCATTCGCAAAAAGTTGATCGGTTGTATCCGTGCTTTCCGCCCGGACCTGATCGTTACCCACCGTACCAACGATTATCATCCGGATCATCGCGCCACGGCCCAACTGGTACAAGATGCTTGCTACTTAGTGCGAGTTCCTCGCGCACACCCAGACACCCAGCCCTTAACTGCAGACCCGGTGGTGTTGGCTGTGTGCGACTTTTTTCAACAACCCAACCCATTTCGTGCTGATCTCACCTTAGACATCACACCCGAATGGCCGCAAATATTGCAGATGCTTAACTGTCACGAATCCCAAGTGTATGAATGGCTACCGCACACCATGGGAATAGAAGTCACCGAACCAAAACTCGCCTGGCTGGAAGCGTTCTATTCGCCTCGCCCAGAACGCGTCGCCAAAATACACCTACCTAGCGCGAAGCGAGCCGAAGCTTATCAGTTATCAGAGTACGGCAAACAACTCAGCCAGGAACAGCTGCAATCCTATTGTTTAGGCCCAATTGTTTAGGCCCAATTGTTTAGAAAAGGCTGTTTAGAAATTTCAACAATGCCGCGTTGGTCTCTGCTGGCGCTTCTTGCTGAGTCCAATGACCAATACCCGGCAGTATTACCACATCAGTCAAATTAGTGGTTACTTCGCGCATCTGTGCTTCAAACCCTGGATTCATTTGAATCAAATCTCGATCACCGCTGATAAATAATGCCGGTTGATTTATCTTCTGCCCTGCTGTCGCCGCAGACAAATGCCAAGATCGATCGATATTGCGATACCAATTTAGCGGACCACGAAATCCATTACGGGTAAATTCGCTGGTAAAGTATTCCAAGTCTGCTTCTGTAAGCCAGGCTGGTAACTCCTGGCAGTCCTTTAACTGATCCAGAAAATACGCCGACTTGTGCGGCGGATTAGTCATAGCACTCAATCCCGCATCATCTGCATCGTGAGCATTACCCGATGCACCGAACAAGAAGCGTCGCAGCGCGTTTTTAACATTGTGTTGCAGTTCGTGTTCTGCAACACCCGGGGTTTGAAAGTACAAAATATAGAAGAAGTTATCGCCAAAGGTCGCCTTCATCGCATCAGTGGGTGCAACCGGACTACGCGGCGCGGTTGGTACGGACAATGCCGCTACAGCCGTAAAAATATCCGGCCGCCACTGCGCGGCACTCCAAGCGACTGGGGCACCCCAATCATGACCCACGATCACGGCAGTCTCTCGTCCTAGCGCCGCAACTAAACCCACAATGTCTCCAACCAAATACTGCAAGCTATACTGTTCTATGTCGGCCGGCGCATCCGTATCACCATAGCCGCGCTGGTCCGGCGCAACCACATGGTAACCAGCGTCCGCCAGGACGATTAGCTGGTGGCGCCAAGAATACCAAGACTCGGGAAAGCCATGGCACAGAATAACCAGCGGGTTATCGGCCACGCCCGCTTCTGCAATATGCATATTTATGCCATTCGTTTTAACGGTGCGGTGTACAATCTCTGTCATGGTTCAACCTCTGTGGCTTTTTGGTGTAGGAGAAACTAATTTTCAGCTCGGCAAACAAGTATAAGACCGCCCGCTGCATTCTGCATCGTAATGACGAGTATCTATTGGCCATTCACAGTAGCTTTTGGCGCGCAAAGATTCAGCGCTGGGGTTTGGTCGGCGGTCGAGTAGAGCGCGGCGAAGACCCAGCACATACTGCCAGGCGAGAAATAGAGGAAGAATTAGGGTTATTTTTGAACAACCTTCAGGAATTGGGCGATTTTCAGTACAAGCGCTCGAATCACAAAGTCTATACCGCACTTTGTCGTGATGAAGTGGAAGAATTTGATGACACCGAACTCATCGAAATTCGCTGGTTTTCGTTGCCACAAATCGAAGCATTGCACACTGGAGGCTTGTTGCACGCCGGTTACGAGCTAACCGCCATCGAAAAATTTCTAACACTCCCGGCGGAATGATCGATGCATTATCTTGATCTGCTCATTATTCTTGCCTACCTGGTCACCATTGTGGTGGTGGGATTGCGCATCAGTCGCAAGGTTGAGACTGCTCACGACTATTTTCTTGCCGGCCGCTCATTAACCTGGTTTGTAATTGGCTTGTCGATTATTGGCTCTAACATCGGCGCCAATGACTACGTGGGCGGTAGTGGTAGCGCTTACAATATTGGTATCGCGCAGGCCAATTTTGAGTGGATTGGTGCAATTCCGGCCATGATACTGGCGTCTCTAATATTCATCCCCATCTACTGGCGTGCGGGCGTTTATTCGATTCCCGAGTATTTAGGCTTGCGCTACAACCAATCTGTGAGAGTCACTACAGCACTGATCGCCAGTATTTTTGCGGTGTTTGCGATCGCTACCGCCCTGTGGGCCATCGCGCTTACTTTGGGTAGTTATCTCAACTGGCCAATCTGGGTGGGGATTGTGGTGACAGGTACCGTGGTTGGTTTGTACAGTATATCCGGCGGACTCGCAGCGGTTGCCTTTACCGATGCGCTTCAAGTGATTGTGATGTTTATCGGCGGCATCGCTATCATCACCCTCGGCATCAGCGATATTGGCGGCGTCGAAACCTTTGCTGACACGCTCACTGCAGAAAATCCCAATCACTTGCATGCCTACCTGCCGGCAGATCATGAAGCCTTTCCCTGGCCTGGGGTAATTCTTGGTTTAGGCATCGTCCTGTCGCCAGCCTATTGGATTGGCAGCCAGGCCATTTTACAACGCACACTAGGGGCGAAAACTGCCTGGGATGCCAGTGCCGCTATGATGTTTGCTGCAGTGGCAAAAACATTCATTCCGCTACTCGTAGTGTTTCCGGGTTTACTTGCACTGGTGATGCATGCCCAAATAGAGTATCCAGACATGGCCCTACCCTGGGTTATCACCAATGTGCTACCGCCGGGCCTATCCGGCTTAATGTTTATTGCCATTATTGCTGCATTGCAATCCAGCATCGACTCAGGCATCAATTCAACGGCACTGATGTTTACCCGGGATATACGCGGCGTGTTGTTCAAGAATGCCGATCGCAGCAAAGACCTAAAGCTTGGCCGCATTTTCGCGCTGCTCATTTTGTTAGGTGCCATGGCCTTCGCCCCGCTGATCGGCAAACTGGGCGGAATCTACTTCTTTCTACAAACCCTACTTAGTTTGTTCCAGGGGCCAATGCTCGCTCTGTTAATTTTGGGCGCCTTCACTCGGCATGTCACAGCAACAGCCGGACTTATCACAATTATCACCGGTGTTATGTTCGCCGGTGGTCTAATGATAGCTGAGCTGAATATGTTGTATGTAGCGGCAATTGCCTTCGGCTACTCATTGATTGTTTTATGGGTGGCGAGTTACTTCACCCGAAAACCTGACCCCAGCACGCTGGATAGATTGGTATTCACTCGTGGTTAGTGAAATTTCCACCTGGCCGGTGGCTTGGGCAAACCTGATCACCCTCGCGCTGTTTGTTGTTTTAGCACTGGTGATTTGGTTCGTGCCGAGGCAAAAAATAGTTTCCGATGCCCCGGATCAAAAGGGCTGGCGGGATTTGCGTTGGTGGGCGGTTGCCCTCATAGTCTTGCAGCTCGGCATATATACCCTGTTTGATTGATCAATAGCATAAGAAGACGGAGAATTCGGATGTTCCACCGCTCAAAACTCATCACGTTCATCACTATCGTCAGTACTCTGCTGCTGAGCGCCTGCCAAACGGCCATCGACTCACCCAACAAACCGAACGTTAAGCTGTACGTATTCGATTGTGGATATTTCTCATTCGACGACATTTCCGCCTTTGGCTTATCAAACGATGACACCTTAGTTCGAGAAATGTTTGTACCCTGCTATCTGGTCGATCATCCAAAAGGACAAATGCTATTTGATGCAGGCCTACCCGCCAGCGTAGCCGGTCAAGGAAATGTGGAATACCAGCCAGGTGGCATGATGAGTTACGACCAATCCTTGCTAAACCAAATGGCCGGCATGTCGCTGACACCAGAGGATGTGGAACTAGTGGCGTTCTCACACATGCATTTCGATCACGTCGGCAGCGCGAATCTTTTCACTCGCTCCACGCTGCTCATCCAGCAAACCGAACACGAGGCCGCGTTTCAAAATGCCGCAGATAATCCAATCTTCGATCCTCAACTTTATGGCGACCTTGCTAGCGCAGAGACTCAACTGCTCAATGGTGATTATGATGTATTTGGTGATGGCAGCGTGGTACTAATTTCTACACCCGGACACACACCGGGGCACCAGGCACTGTTCTTGGATTTAGTTAACTATGGTCCACTGATTCTTTCCGGCGACTTATACCACTTCGAAGCCAGCCGTAGCTTACGCCGAACACCGGAATTCAACACGGATAAAGAAGAAACACTGCGATCCATGGTGAAAATAGAAGCCATGCTCAAACAGAAAAACGCTCGCCTTTGGATCGAACACAATAAGGCGCTCGCCGACACTTTACGTAAAGCGCCCTATTACTACGATTAGGTTGATGACTTCAGGCAGTTATGCGGCGTCGAACCGAGCCTGGTTGTCGGCCATCCATTGTTCCATTTCCGCTTGCCCCCGACTTGAATCACTCATGACATCCGCGTGCGCCTCTTGATAGTGTGGCCGCAGCGCCATCATCCATTCTTCAAACGTTTCACCTTCCGCGGTTGTATCACACAAATCGCATTTAACAATTTTCATGTTTTTCTCCTGACGTTGAGTCACGACAATTAGTTAGCCAACAATAACACAGCTATAACCGAGCAGAACAAGTGAGGTATAGTCGGCGTTACTAGGCCAAGATCAGATCAACAGGAGAACAAGTAAATGACCTGGAACAAGCCCGCCAAATTTACTTGGTTGCTGTTGGTTGTCGTGCTGCTCTTGCAGGGTTGTGAGACCATGGATGCAGATTCTTGCCAAGGTGCAGATTGGTATGAACTGGGATTGGCCGATGGCGAGAGAGGTACCAACGCCGAGCGTGGACAGGATCTTGCCGAAGAATGCACGCAATCCGGTATCGCAGCCGATCAACAAGCTTACCGTAACGGTTGGGAAAACGGCATCATTGGGTATTGCACTAAAGACCGTGGCTTTGATGAAGGACGCGGCGGCAATCACTACCAACAATCCTGTCCAAACGAATTGGCAGACAGCTTCTCAGTTGATTATCTACTCGGTCAGAGCATTTTCACCGCTCACACAGGGGTTGAGCGAATACGTTATGAGCTCGATGAAGCTCGGGACAAAGCGGCAAAACTGGGCATCAGCGACGAGCGCCGCGGGCAGTTGCGAAGCAGGCGCAAGGATCTAGAAGACGATTTAGACTCAGCCAAATGGCAGCTAGCAGCCACCAAAACCGAAGCCCGTAACCACGGCTTCAACGTTTACTAAAGCGACTTTTCTGCCAGGCTAGCATGGATAACCCACAAACAATCGAAACCCTGATTCGTTTGGGTTGTTTCATAGGCATATTTGTCACACTGCTAACTCTGGAATATTTATCCCCCAGACGTGTCCGCCTAGTGCCCCGCAGTCGGCGATGGCCGAGCAATCTCGGTATATCTGCGTTCAATCAGCTGGTGGTGCGCTTGATTCTGCCTTTATCGACCGTAGCATTCGCCGTGATGGTAGAAGAAAAACAATGGGGGTTATTCAACTTGATTGATTGGCCGGTGGGAGTCGAGATACTTGCGGCCATCCTGCTTCTAGACTTAGCCATTTATCTGCAACATCTTGTGTACCACGCCATTCCGGTACTGTGGCGTTTTCACCGTATGCATCATGCAGATGTAGAATTTGATGTCACCACCGGCATTCGGTTTCACCCAATATCTGTGTTGTTCTCAGCTATCATCAAATTGGCCGCAGTTTATGTGATCGGACCCGCTGCAATGGCCGTACTGATCTTTGAAATATTACTCAATGCCATATCGCTGTTTAACCACAGCAACATCAGAGTTCCTTCGACTATAGAACCCCTGCTGCGATGGATAGTCGTCACGCCCGATATGCATCGAGTGCACCACTCTAGCAACCCGCTAGAGACCAACAGCAACTTCGGTTTCAACTTTCCCCTGTGGGATCGCTTGTTTCGTACTTATCGAGCTCAACCTGCCCTAGGACATACGGACATGGTAGTAGGCCTCGATGAATTCAGAGAGGCGCCGGAACTTCGACTGGATGCCATGCTTACTCAACCATTTCGGCGCAGCAAAAAAGTGCCTATCAGTCCATCTCCTTAACGTGCACTAATCGGTAAAGCGCGGGCAACACCAACAACGTCAATATGGTCGACGAGATAATGCCGCCAATGACCACAGTGGCCAAAGGTCGTTGTACCTCTGATCCAATACCCGAATTGAGCGCCATCGGGACGAATCCAAACGACGCGACCATGGCGGTCATAAGAACTGGCCTTAACCGGGTCGATGCACCTTCGAAGATGCTCAATATAAGATCTTTTCCGTTGGCAGCCAAATCACGAATGAAAGACACCATCACCAGTCCGTTCAAGACAGCAATACCCGAAAGCGCAATGAAGCCAACGGCTGCAGATATAGAGAACGGTATGCCGCGAATCAGTAGCGCAGCGATTCCACCCGTCAGAGCTAGCGGCACCCCACTGAAGATGATTAGCGAATCACGCACAGAACCGAGCGCCAACACCAGTAAAACGAGAATCAGCACCAGGGTCACAGGCACTACAACAGTGAGTCGTTTGCTCGCAGACTGTAAGTTCTCGTAGGTTCCGCCATACTCAATCCAATAACCTGCTGGCACTTCTACCTTCTGCTTAATAGCATCCCGTACATCCCCTACAAACGAGCCAAGATCTCGACCACGAACATTCGCGGTCACCACTACACGACGCTTGCCATTCTCACGATTGATTTGGTTGTAACCATTAACCACTTCTAGCTGAGCAAGCTCGCCCAAAGGTACAAAGCTGCTGTCGCCTAGTCGAACCGGTAAGCGGGCCAACTGATCTGGATCTTCGCGCAATAGGTCGTCTAGCCGCACCACGATGTCAAAGCGACGATCTCCTTCGTAGAATATGCCAGCCACCTGGCCACCGACCGCCGTGGCAATCAAATCCTGCAACGTGGCAATATCGAGTGCGTAACGAGAAATGACCTCACGATTCGGGCGAATAGTAAGAACCGGCAATCCTGTCGCCTGCTCGAGAGAGACGTCCGCCGCGCCATCGACGCTAGAAACGGCAGACTCAATCGCTTCTCCCAACTCGACTAGTTGATCAAAGTCGTCGCCGAACACCTTCACCGCGAGCTCAGAACGAACACCGGCGATCAGCTCGTTGAAGCGCATCTGAATGGGTTGCAAAAATTCGTAGCGATTCCCCGGTACTGGCTCTACCAACGCCTCTAACTCACGCACAACCTCTGTCTTCGGTTTTGCCGAATCCGGCCACTCATCACGGGGTTTCAGCATGATGAAATTATCGGCCACACTGGGCGGCATCGCGTCGGTTGCAACTTCACCGGTGCCAATCTTGGTAAATACGCGCTCAACTTCCGCCAGTTGTTTGATTTGATCCTCTAACATACCCTGCTGGCGAACCGACTGCGCAAGCGATGTGCCGGGAATCCGCAGTGCATGCATTGCGATATCACCCTCGTCTAAGTTGGGAACGAACTCAAATCCTAATCGTGTAGCAGCGGCCGCGCTTAACAACACCAAGCATATAGCACCGGCGACAATTGTACGGCTGTACTTTAACGCCAGCTTCAGCAAAGGTTCGTAAGCTGCCTGCGCTGCTTTGACAACGTGATTGGGTTTTTCTTGAATTGGCCTACGAAAGACCATGGCCACAGCCGCTGGTACCGCAGTGACAGAAAGCAGCATCGCGCTGACCAATGCGATGACAACGGTTATTGCCATGGGATGAAACATTTTTCCTTCGATGCCAGACAACGCAAAGATTGGTATATACACCGTGGTAATGATGAACACGCCAAACAAAGCCGGTCGGATTACCTCGTGTGTCGCTTGATAGACAACACGCAGCCGCTCTTCGATCGTGAATTCCGCCGTTGTGCCGCTAGGTTGGCTAAGACGGCGCATACAATTCTCTACAATGATCACCGCACCATCAACGATCAAACCAAAATCTAATGCGCCTAAGCTCATCAAATTGGCACTGACTCGCGACTGCACCATACCGGTGATCGTCATCAGCATGGCTATTGGAATCACCATGGCAGTTAGTAATGCTGCACGCATGTTGCCAAGAAAAAGGAACAATACGACGATCACCAGCAATGCACCTTCGACGAGATTTGTGCGCACAGTAACAAGCGTTTTATCAACAAGTTCCGTTCGGTCATATACGGCCGTGGCCGAGATACCTGCTGGCAGGCTTACTTGGATGTCCTCGAGCTTACCGGCAACGGCCTGCGCAACTGTCCGGCTGTTTTCACCAATCAGCATGAATACTGTGCTCAGCACCACTTCGCGGCCGTTTTGTGTGGCCGCCCCAGATCGAAGTTCCTGGCCAATGCCAACGCTGGCGATATCGCGAATGCGTACCGGTAGACCATCCTTTTCCTGCACAACAATAGCACCCAGATCGCTAATCTCTTCGGCTTGGCCCGGAACCCGCATGAGCCACTGAGCACCGTTGTGTTCGATAAACCCGGTACCACGATTGGTATTGTTGCGCTCTAGCGAGTGGACAATGTTCTCATAACTGAGATTGTAGGCCAGCAACTTCGCCGGGTTGGGTGCTATTTGTATTTCCTTCTTGAACCCTCCTATCGGATTAACTTCAACAACACCAGGGACCCGCAATAACTGTGGACGGATAATCCAATCGTGTACTGTTCGAAGGTCAGTTGGGGTTATGGGTGTACCATCCGGGTTCGTTGCTCCGGGTGCCGAATCTACTGTAAACATAAAGATCTCACCCAACCCAGTCGCCACGGGACCCAAAACTGGTATCAGTCCCGCTGGAAGCTCCGAGGCGGCCGCGTTCATTCGCTCAGCCACGAGCTGGCGTGCGAAGTAGATGTCTGTCCCTTCATCGAAGACGATTGTAATTTGCGAAAGCGCATAGCGAGAAAGCGACCGTGTGTTCTGTATTCGGGGAAGACCCGCCATGGCAGTTTCCAGCGGATAGGTCACTCGTTGCTCTACCTCCAACGGGGTATAGCCTGGGCTGTAGGTGTTAACAACGACCTGAACATTGGAAATATCGGGCACTGCGTCAATGTTCAACTGGCTGAATTTCCATAGCCCCAGCACCGATACTGCCGAGACAAACAGCAGGACAAAGCCACGCCGTTGTAATGAGAACTGAAGGATTCGCTCGAGCATCGGGATTTCCTCAGTGGTCGTGCGAAGCGCCGGACTTCTCGATGTCGGCCTTTATAATGTAGCTATTGGTGGTCACATATGGCGTCCCTGGATTGATTCCAGCGAGCACTTCAACCCAAGTGTCATCCTGACGGCCAAGCTCAAGCATGCGCACTTCATAGGTGTCATCGTATTGAGCATAAACCACGGTGAATTCACGAAACGCTTGCAGGCCAGTTCGTTTTACCGCCAGCGGCACTTGGTAAGTACCAACTTCAATTGCTCCTGTGAGATACATACCAGCGGCTAATACACCGTTAGCATTATCCAAAAGTACGATCGCGGTCACCGACTGATTTCTTCCCGCAATCGGGCTCAATACTGCTATTTCGCCTTCAACTTGCAAGTCGCCGACTGCGGTCCGTATTGAAACTGGGGCACCAATCGAAACCCGCGATCGGTCTGAAGGAAAAACGGCAAGTTCAGCCCATAGCGAGGTAGTGTCAATGATGGTGAAGAGCATTCGTGCTCCGGTTGCTTCACCAGCGTTCGCGTGCCTCTCTACGATCGTGCCGCTGATGGGTGCATTGATGGTATAGCGAGTCAGACTGTCATCGGCTTCTACGACGGCTATCTTTTGACCGCGAGTCACTTTGCTGCCGATATCTGCAGAGACCGATACGATGACTCCATCAAAACGTGCCTTTACGTGACTGACGTTTTCAGGGTTTGGTACAGCACGCCCATATACCGTCACAACATCACGGACAAGTGCGGGTCCGGTTATTTCAGTTTCAACCCCAGCTTGTATCGACATATTCGCCGGTATGGACACACGTCCTTCATGATTCTCGTAGGCCCATTGGTAGGATTTACCGTTAACCCGCGCTTCAACAGTGACATCGAATGAGTGTGGTTCATAAACCACGGTGTCGCCTCTTAGAAATTCGCCACTTTGCGTAAATCCTATGTCATCCGTTGTACCGCCCAATCTGCTCAATCGAACCTGAAGGTCTACGTCACTTGTGTCGACTTGTATGCCGCTCTTGGTCACCCACGCTCGATACTCAGGGTCGATTCCTGTTTCGAATATCGCTAACTCAACGGTGAAATCTTTATCTCGGAGTAATCGTCCACCATTTGGCCCCTGTTCCTCTTCGTGATCGTCATGATTGTCGTGCTCGGCATGTGAAAGACCACCCGCACCGGGTTCGCAGGCTGTTAGTCCAAGAAGGAGCAGGCCGAGTACAAAATGTTTATGTAAATTGTTCATTGTCATCCTTGGCCCCGACTGTCGAGTGTTGTACCCGTCAGGCGTTCAATTTCAATAAACCCACGGCTGGCATTGATTGCTGCAGTAATCGCAGTCGTACGTGCTTTTAACGCTTCGTCTTGGGCGCTCCGCAGCTCCAGGTAGCTGTATCGCCCGGTTGCATAGGCTTTCTGTGTTTCGCGCAAAGCAGTCTGGACACGTGGCAAGATGTCATCGCGATAGGTCGTCGCAATATGGAGTGCGTGGCGCAATTCTTGATACACAGCGAAAAGCTCTGTTTCAATCCGAACACGCTCGGCAACCTGGTTGGCTTTGGATACCATAAGTGCTGCACGTTTTTCGGCGATACCGCCTTGATTTCTGTTGCGAACACCCAGCGGGATTGTAATCCCCGCAAGAAAGGCCTGATCACCGGTTTGTTCACGGTGTCGCACGCCCGCACGAACTTGCCAGTTAGGCTTCGCCCGCATTTTGGCCAAACGAATCTCCGTTTCGCGAAGGCGTCCTTCAATCAAAAACCGAGCAAGGCTAGGATTGCCACTCACACGTTCACGCAACACACCAAATTCCACCAATTCTGGCAGTGAATTGGCATTACCAAGTACATGAGAGAATGCAGGATTCACCTCTCCCCACTGCGCAGCAAGCTGTCTAATTGCGACATCTTGGGAGTGGGTGTAGTCCTCGAGTACCAACTCTTGTTCCGCAAGCGCTGCCTCTGCCCGCGCCAAATCTGCCGCGGGAGAACGTCCTGCTTTTACTCGTTTAGTGGCCGCCGCAGCTGCTCGTTTATATAGCGTAACGGATTCTTTTGCTTGCAAGAGAAGCGCTTGGTATTCGAGGCAATTCAAATAGAGACGCGCTGTTTCAGCAGCCTCATCCACCCGTTGAACCGAAGCATCTGACTCTAATAGTGACAATTCTGCATTGGAGACATCGGTGCGCCCATCGAGCTTGCCACGCTCAAGAATCCACTGAAGACTAATTGTGGTCTCTGTGCCTTCCACGCCTTTTAACGGCCCAGTACCGGCAAAATTCTCGACTTCAAGATCAAGTTTAGGGTTCGGTTTCAGGCCCGATTGACGAACTCGGCCCCGCTGGGCATCCAACTGATGGCCAAATGCGAGCAGTTCTGGATTGCGTTCAACGGTTAGTCTAAGGGCTTGCTGAAGACTGATCGTAGTTTGTCGATCTATTTGCGCGAATGCACCGCACGGATTGACCAACAGAACGATGACGACGATCGTTGTGAATCGGTTACACATTATAGTACCTCCCGCACGAACGGGCGTGCGGATACCCAATAGATTCGAGTCCGAGCAGCACTGATTGCTCGGACCACGTATGAATTAACTATTTAGGATTATAGGCTGGAGGGGCTCGCAGGGGGGGGCGGTAATGGACGAGTTGCTTCCTAGACTCCTCCTCTATAGGCAGCAGGACATCACTCGGTCGTGCGCCTAAATCTAGAGATAAAGCAATCGACAGAGCAGCGCCAAGAGATTCAGCTTTGAGGTGGGGCTTTGTTGCCGTTTCATTAACATCTACATCAATATGATTGTCATCAGCAACATGGTGATCGGAAAATGTCTGTTCGACATGAACGGCATGCACCGATTCCGAATCTTCATGACCGACATCAACATGCAAATGCACACCGGCCACTTGAACGAAAAGTAGCGAGAGAATGAACATTGACGGAAGCAGTCTAGTCATCTCGCGACTATATCAACTATTATCGAGACCTCAAGACATAGCGTGCCGTTGTTCACATTAGCTGTGATGTCTAGGTCTAATGCGTGGGTTAAGGCACCGCCCATGCAGCTGATCGGACAATTGCATTTTCTACACCGGTATCGACAAGTCGCATAACGTTGGCTCGCAACTTCAATTCAACTGGGGGTCGCTCGGGACATCAATTGACAATCTCGGCTCGATCCAGATTGTCCAAAATACTGTGGATTGTTTACTCAACAGATAAGCGCGAACTATCAATCCAATGGCCGATACGCGGCGTTTGCCGCATATCTTCTTGGATCTGCTCGACGGCGACGCTGCCATAGCCAGTTTTGGGACGCAGTTGTTGAGTTCGATCATCCAATAGCAAAGCACTGTCACTTCGTCGATGACTTACTTTAAATATAAAAGTAACCAGAAGAAAATGGCAGAGACAATTGGAGACATGAAGCAGGCTATGAAAAAACTATCCGCATCAACCGGCAGATCCCCAATGGGTGCTTGCCGCTGCTAGGTATTTCCCAACACGCAAAGCGGCGTTAGCCATCATTGCATGCTTCACCTAGCAAGCGACCCTTTTGCAGCGAAGACGAACTTAGTCGCCACTTGTACCGGTTGCTTCAAGCGGCGTTTTAACTTGCGATTCCTTAGCTGCTGTTGTTGGGCGAAACGCCTGCCACACGAACAACGAGAATGCGCCCACGCCAATAGCAAACACAACGTCACCGGGCACTCTGGCCCAAACGAGTCCTTCCATTAGCGGGCTATGCATAAATTCCGCCGAGCGGACAAATGCGTAATGGTGGGTAATGGCTTGGTAGGTCTGCCACAAACCTTGCGGTAACAGGGACAAAAACGTCATCATCGCCAGACCGATATTCAAACTCCAGAACGATATTTTGAGCAAGCGTTGGTTCCAATTTCGAATATCTGTCAGCCCGCGCAAACAGTAGAGCATTAACCCCATGCCGAGGAACCCGTACACGCCAAAGAGTGCGGCATGTCCGTGGTTGGCTGTCGTGTTAAGACCCTGCATGTAGTAAAGGGCAATGGGCGGATTAATAAGAAAACCGAATAGTCCAGCGCCGACCAAGTTCCACACCAGCACTGCTGAGAAAAACATAAACGGCCAGTGATACGCCTCTTCCCAAAGTGCCTGCTTCTCGATTTTTGCGTGATTGTAGGCTTCAAAACCGACGACCATCAGCGGCACCACCTCGAGGGCCGAGAACACGGCGCCAAGCGCCATCACGGAAATTGGCGTACCACTGAAATAGAGGTGGTGAAAGGTACCTAGCACGCCACCGCAGAGAAAGATGATGGTTGCGAACAGCACTGAAACCGTAGCGACACTCACACGCAACAGGCCCATACGAACAAATAAAGTCGAAATGATCGCAGTGGCGAAGACTTCGAATATACCTTCTACCCACAAGTGGACTACCCACCAACGCCAGTATTCAACAATGCTGATGTGAGTGTCCTGACCCCACATTAGACCGGCCCCATACAGTAACCCGATAGTGACTGTTGAAACGATAACTAAGAACACCAATGATGTGTTGCTGGCCCGTCGCTGAAACAGCGGCCACAGTGCGCGCAACATCAAACCAACCCATAGAAAGAGCCCGATCAGCAGATAGATCTGCCAGAAACGACCGAGATCGACATACTCATAGCCTTGATGTCCAAACCAAAAGTTGATCTTGCCGTCATCAATGTAACCGTGCACGGCCAACCATTGACCGGCGAAGGAGCCAACCACAATAATCAGTAGGCTTATGAATAGAAAATTAACACCGGCCCTTTGAAATTTAGGTTCATGGCCAGAAAGTAGCGGTGAAACATATAGGCCAGTCGCCAACCATGATGTGGCAATCCACAAGACTGCCAGTTGTGTATGCCAAGTCCGACTCACGGCGTAGGGCAGATAGTCTACTAGCGGTAAACCGTAAAGGCCTTGGCCCTCCACCTGGTAGTGGGCGGTTAGAATGCCGAGCAATATCTGCACGGCAATCAACGCTGTCACTACCCAGAAATACTTAGCCGTCGCGCGCATGGACGGTGTGATTGTAGCGGAGCCCAAGTGATCTTGTTGTGCAAAGCCTTCTTCCGGTTCGAGGTTTTTCCGCCAAACATCAAATTGTCGAGCGTAATACCATACTAATGCGCCAATTCCAGCGAGCAGGAAAATGAAGGATAAGAAACTCCATATATACAGGGATGCAGTTGGCGTGTTGCCTACTAATGGGTCGTAGGGCCAGTTGCTGGTATAGCTTATGTTGTCGTCGGGTCGATTGGTGACCGCAGACCACGATGTCCAAAAGAAAAAGGCGGACAACGCATGGTAGTCAGCATCAGATAAGGTCGAGTGCAGTGGAAAGGCGTATGCTTCTCGGAGTTTTAGGCCCGCATCCGTATCGCCACGAAACAACTCTCCGTAATGCGCCGCCACCCGTTGGATCGCTTCACTGCGCATCGATGTAATGGTAATCGTGCCGTTGGAGGGGTTGTAGGTGTTGGTTCGCAACTCGTTTCGTGCATTACTCTCAAATAGTGTCATCATTGATTCTTCAGGAATCCCTTCAACACCTTTTGAATCCCTGGACATCAGGTCAATCAGCTGGACTGCTTCACGATGTAACCAGTCCGCACTCCAATCCGGTGCAAGGTAACTGCCGTGGCCCCAAATTGACCCTTGCTGCATACCGCCGAGTGCCTGCCAAACATTCTGTCCGCGCCTGATGTCATCGCCGGTGAATAACTCCGCCCCGTTCTCGACACGCACAGATTCTGGAATTGGCGGTGCCTCTTGATAGATACGCTGGCCAAATAGCAACAAGATGGCGAACATGATCACCATGCTGGCGGTCAAGATGATCCACAACCGCTTGGTCGAGAACGTCGAACTATACTCAGGCATTAATCCCCCCACGGAAACAACAGTAATAGTGATTCTTTGGCTAAGCCCGCCACGGTAACACTATTGTTGGTTGGTGCCGAAAAAACACTAAGTAGCTCTACGTATTGAAACCATCAATGACAAAATGCCGACTAAGCACTATACCGTCCAGACGGTATAGTCTAAGATTCCACCATGAATAGCCCAATCGAACCGCAAAATGCCAAGCATAAGATCCTCAATGCAGCGGCTCGCGTGGTCGCAACCCAAGGTGCTGCGCACCTGACAATCGAAGGAGTGGCGACCGAGGCAGATCTCTCGAAGGGCGGGGTGCTGTACCACTACCCCAACAAACGAGCCCTGCTAACCGGCATGCTAGAGTTCGTACTCGCGCAGATAACCAATCGAGCGGATTACCAATCAGCCCAAATAATTGACGGTGAAAACCCCAGTGTGCGTGCGCTTATCATGGCCGAGCAACAACAAAGCGAGGCTGAGCGGGCAATGGCCTTCGCAATTCTGGCGGCCGCTGCCGAAGACCCAAGCTTAGTCGCCCCTGCACGCAGCACCATCCACGAATGGTTTACAAAAATCAGCGCCGAAGGTGAATTTGGGATTTTGCTGTTGCTGGCAAATGAAGGCCTGCGCTTTATGGATATGCTGCAACTGCTGCCGGAGCAGTTCGGACGGGAACAACTGCTGACCAAACTACTCGAGTTCGGTGAGAGCACAAGCGCATGATCATCCATCGCATGCGCCCGCCAGCCTCTGGCGCCTTATTGACCCTGATCGGTTTGTTGTTACTTACTAGCTGTCAAAAAGTAGAACTGCCGCCAGAAACGGATCAATCTGTTCGTCCGGCGCGGATTTTCAAAATAAACGCCAGCGGGCTGACGCTACGCCATCAATTCGTTGGCCGAATAAAGGCCGCCCAAACCATCGACACCTCATTCGAAGTTTCCGGCCCACTTATTTCCCTACCCTTTCGCGAAGGGCAAACCGTGAAAACGGGACAAGTCATTGCCGCGATAGACCCGAAAGACTTTTTGCTCTCCCTGCGTGAATCTCAAGTACAACTAAAATTGGCGCGACAGGATCTTGACCGTAAGCAAAAACTAGTTAAAAAGCGAGTGATTGCCCAGTCTGTGCTAGATGACTCCCTAGCCCTGTACGACTTACGCTCGGTACAGCTCGATAAAACCAAAGAAGCGCTTGCCGACACCCGAATGATCGCTCCTTTTAATGGCTATGTGACCAAACGCTTTGTCGATCCCAATGTAAACCTACGTGCCGGTGATAAAGTGCTGCGCCTAAGCGATCTTAGTCAGTTGTTTGTGGTGACTAGCATTCCAGAAAAGCTCTTTGCCACCGTGGCCCAAGATAGAGTGGTTGGTGTTAATGCAGAATTTGCCTTTGCACCCGGCATGAGTTTCCCCCTCCTTTACAAAGAAAACACTGGCGAGGCGGATTCAGTAGCACAGACTTATGAAGTCACTTTCAGCATGCCCAGACCGGAAGGACTCAATATTCTACCGGGCATGACGACGTCCGTGAATGTTGAGTTGACCGCTGAAGCCAACAGCGGCGTCCAAATCAACATTCCAACCACCGCTCTGCAAGCCGATCCGGAAAAACAGTTTTTTGTCTGGGTGCTCGACGCAGAAACCCAAGCAGTCGAAAAACGGATGGTCAAAATTGGGGCTGCGGTCGGCAACGGTATTCCCGTGCTTGCTGGATTGCGCAATGGCGAGTTAGTAGTCGCCACTGGTGCAAGTCAACTACAACCTGGTATGCGCGTACGCATACTGGGCGAACCCATGACCGACATTTAAAGCCTGAAGATGAAAAGCATTGCCCGCCTGGCCATTGATTATCCTTTGTACCCTTGGATGGTTATGTTCCTTTGCTTGGTGGGTGGGTGGTATGGCATCAATAATGTGGGGCGGCTAGAAGACCCTAAATTCCCTATTGGCAACGCCTACGTAATCACTGTGTACAGCGGTGCGTCTGCTCTAGAAGTTGAGCAAGAGGTTACTGACGTCGTTGAAGCCGCGCTGCAAGAACTACCCTACATCGATAAGATCACTTCTAAGTCTGTACCTGGTCGATCAGAAGTGCAGGTAGAAATCCACGAGTCCTATGCCGGTTCGCAACTTCCACAAATATGGGACGAGCTTCGACGACGGGTGAGTGAGGCGCAATCAAGGCTTCCACCCACGGCGGGTACCCCGCTGGTTGAGGATGATTTTGGTGATGTGTACGGCATTTTGTACGCAGTCTCGGCCCCAGACTATTCTCCGGCCGACATATCAGACATCTCACGACAGATTTCTACATCCCTGAACCAAGTACCCGGCGTGGCTAAAGTGACCTCTGCCGGAGAACCCTTTGAGGCAGTATTCGTTGAGCTTGAACAAGAACGTTTGGCGCGGCTGGGTATACCTGTAGATTCTGTTTTTTCCAGCATCGCACGTGACAACCAAGTCGCCAATGCTGGCTCTGTGGCATATGGCTCTAGACGCATCCGTCTAGCACCGCCGACAACGTATGGCAGTGCAAAAGCGCTAGGAGACATGCGTATCGGTAAGCCGGGCTCCACCGAAGTCCTGCGACTATCCGAAATCGCCACTATCGTCCGAGAGCCAATAGAAGTACCACCGCAGATTATTCGATTCAACGGACAACGAGTATTCAGTGTGGGTGTCTCCGTCACCGAAGGGCTAAATGTTGTCGATGTTGGTGAACGCGTCGATGCCCAGATGAGCAAAATCTTAGCCACACTACCTCTGGGCGTGGAAGTCTTCCCAATCTATCGCCAACACGCGGTAGTAAGTAGCTCGATTGATCAGTTTATGCAGAACTTGGCGCTGTCTATCATCACGGTCATCGGCGCCTTGTGTATTTTTATGGGGTGGCGCGCCGGCACCGTGGTGGGCATGGTGCTGTTACTCACGGTGATGGGTACCGTTTGTATCCTCGCAGTGTACAACATCGAACTGCAAAGAATTTCTTTAGGGGCCTTGATGATTGCCATGGGTATGTTGGTAGACAACGCAATTGTTGTCGCCGAAGGCATGGTGATTGGTGTGCAACGCGGTCTAACCGCAAGAGACGCAGCCACCGAATCGGTGCAGCGCACCCAATATGCTTTACTTGGCGCAACCATTATCGGCATTCTGGCATTCGCCCCCATCGGTTTGTCGGAGGACAACTCTGGTAAGTTCTTACGCTCACTATTTCAAGTGGTGGCTATCTCCTTATTGTTGAGCTGGGTACTCGCAATCACTGTCGCCCCCCTGCTGGGCAACTATCTGTTAAAGACGACGAAAAGTGCCCAGGATGAGTCAGCGTTGTATCAGGGCTGGGGCTACCTACCCTATCGTGCGTTGATTTCATTTGGTTTACGACACGCTTGGCTGGCGACCTTAGTGATCGTGGCGATCACTGGTGCTTGTTTGTACGGCTTTGGTTTCGTCAAACAGAGCTTTTTTCCGACCACCAACAGCCCACTATTTTACATCGATCACTATCTACCCCAGGGCACCGACATTCGTGTTACTGCCCAAAATTTTGAAGCAATCGAAGATATTGTCAGTGCAGAACCTGGCGTTGTCGCCACAACAAGTTTCATTGGGCGAGGTCCCAGTCGATTTTCTGCCACGATGCGGCCGGAACAACCAAACTCTTCGTACACTCACCTTGTAGTTCGCGTTGCCGACGTAACTGAAATGAACGATGTCATGCAGCGGGTTCGGGAAAAGTTAATCGATACAACCTTAGATGCAGAACTGCAGATACGCCGAGCAGAATTTAGCCCCAGTGGTAGTTCGAAGTTCGAGGCTCGATTTTCTGGGCCAGATTCCGCCGTGTTGAGAGATTTGGCACAGCAAGCGCTGCAAGTTTATCTCGATCATAATCTGCTGGACCGGAAAACTAATTGGCGCCAGCGCGAATTACAAATTGTACCCATCGTTAATGACACCCAAGCACGCCTTGCCGGTATTTCGCGTGCAGAAGTCTATCAAAACCTAGCATTCAGCACCCTCGGCATACCCATCGGCTTGTTTCGCGATCAAGACAAAATCCTACCGATCATTGCGCGCGCGCCTGAACACGAACGCACAGATCTGCAAGTATTACCCGACAGATTAGTATGGAGTCCCGCTCAACAAAAACACATTCCAATGTCGCAAGTGGTGAATGAATTCAAGCTGAGCCCAGAAGACAGCATGATTCATCGCCGCAACCGTGTTCGAACACTCAGTGCACTAGCCAATCAACCAACCGGACACAATTTTTCACAGGTGTTTGAGCGGGTACGCCCTGATGTTGAAAAAATTGTGCTGCCCGCTGGTTACAGCTTGGAATGGGGTGGCGAATACGAAGGCAGCTTAGAAGCGCGAGAAATGCTGGGCTCGAAGATTCCAATCACCTTCGGAATTATGTTTCTAATCACCGTTTTGATGTTCGGCAAACTACGACAACCTATTGTGATTTGGTTGACCGTCCCAATGACAGTGTGCGGAGTGGTCTTAAGCCTACTGGTCACAGATCTTTCTTTTACCTTCCCGTCCTTTCTCGGCTTTTTAAGCCTGTCTGGAATGTTGGTCAAAAATTGTGTGGTGTTGGTAGACGAGATCGACAAACGCACCGCGGAACAAGGGCTGTCCATCGCCGTAATTGTCGAAGCTAGCATCAGTCGACTGCGGCCGGTTATGTTAGCCGCCGGTACCACGATCGCTGGTATGTCACCGTTGTTGGCCGATGCGTTCTTTCGGGAAATGGCCGTGTGCATCATGGGTGGCCTGGCCTTCGCAACCCTGCTCACGCTGGTTGCGGTTCCCGTGTTCTACCGTATCGCCTTCATACCAAGGTTATCTAGTCCTAGTACTTCGATGGCACCACAGTCACTGTAATTTCTTCCGAGGTAACCGGTGGGTTGTGTGGGATGTGTAGGTAGTTACCCAATAATAATTTGAGCCGATGTGTCCCTGGTGTCAACGTGACTTCAGTTTCCGTTTGCCCTTTACCGAAATGTCGCACCGTGTCCGACGTTGGTAAGGGTTTGCTGAGGTCTAAAGAACCATCGAGATCAACCAGCAGATGATGATGCCCGGTGTTTTCCATTTGAATACCGGCAGGTGCGACACCCATACCTGAGAGGCCGAATTTTACGGTGAACGTTTCCGTCACCACGGCACCATCTTTAGGGGAAATGATGTATACGGCCGCGTTTTCGGGTGCTGTGGAGACTAACTCAACCACTTGGCCGGCCGGTTCCGCCGCATAGGCACCTGCAAGTACCGCCTGGAACAGACCCAATGCGATCACAATGCTACTACACCCGAATTTGTTCACTCTCACTGAATTCTCCAATTTGCCATCGATGCTGGCGCCAGCTTAAGCCTCAGCGCTTGGCGCTTGCAAGCGAAACACGGGGATTTGTCGCTGACTTCGTTGTGCATAGGCTTGATAGTTAGGATACCGGTTCAGGGTTGTTTCCCAGGCTCGCTGACGTTCGTCGCCCTGCAATTCCACTGCAATACAATCCCGCCAACCACCTGCTTGGAGCACTTTTACCGCCGGGTTGACGCGCAAATTGAAACACCAGCCAGGTGCATTGACTTGTCCAGCATTGCTGGCAATGACCAGCAGGCAATCACCATCCGGAATATACAATAGTGGGGTCTGGCGGACCTGCATTGATTTTGCACCTATGTGCTGCAACAACAACATCGGCACTATAAAACTCAATCTCGCTCGACCCCTGGTCAGTTTCATCAGCGGTCCATCGATGGCCGTCGCGATTTTCATTGCAACCAAAGTGATCGGTTTGAATCCGATCAGCCAAAAAAACAGCCTTCGCAATGTTAGCAACAATTACAGCCGATAAACTCGGGCCGCCGTATCATGAAACAATGCCGCTTTTTCCGATGGGCCAGCATCAGCCACCAACTTTTTGAAACTATTAAACAATACGGCGTAGGAACAACTGGCCTTATCAACCGGAAAGTTACTCTCAAACATACAACGATCCACACCCATACAATCAATCATATGCAGGTAGTAATCTTGGGTGGCCGCTACCAAGTCATCCGAAGTGGGTGGCTTGTCTAATTTGTGAAAGCCAAAACCGTTTAATGGCATCACCAGGCCACCTAGTTTAGCCACTACGTTGGGACACGTTGCCAGGTCGCGGATATCCGTCTGCCACTGTGAAAATATCTCGGCTTGATGACCGGCATAGGGTCCAATGCCCACCGGGCCGCCAAAATGATTGAGGATAATATTTGCATCTGGAAAAGTTCTGGCCAAACTGGTGAGTTCAGGAATTTGCGGATGGTACAGCCAGGCCTCAAAACTGAGGTTGCGCTTCGCCAGTTCAGCAAACCCCTCACGAAATGTCTCGTCCAATAGAAGTTGCGATGTTGGCCGAGTATGGGCATCGCGTACGGCATCGCTTGCGTCCCAACTCACAGCGTGTCGAATGCCTTTGAATCTATCAGAAACTGCCAGGTGCGCATCCAGCACATCACCCACAGCGGCGCCTAAGTTGAGATCCGCTCGGCTAACGATGCCTGCACAAGGTCGGGCTGAACCATAAATTCCACTGGCCGCCATTGCGGCAATACCGTTGACAAATTCTGTCTCGCCAACCATGGCTAAGTTAGGGTCGCCTTCGGCACGATACATGGCCATGCACTCGACAAACACAGTAGACACCACATTGTGACCACTGCCGATATCTGCCATGAGTTCATCAAGCAAATAGCGATTGCCCGGATGATCCCACAAGTGATGGTGGGGATCGCAAATCGGTAAATCCGGTTCAAGGATGTCTTCCACTACTTGATCTAGCCATTGCTGTTGATCGGTTATTTCGCTCATCTCTAACTCCTGCCTTGGCTTATGCTCGTCTAGTACAACACCACTGATCGAATGCTCTCACCCGAGTGCATCAAATCAAACCCTTTATTGATGTCATTCAGGGGCATGGTGTGAGTAATTAGGTCATCAATATTGATCTTGCCATCCATGTACCAATCCACAATTTGCGGTACATCTGTGCGACCTTTTGCACCACCAAATGCCGTGCCACGCCATACCCTACCTGTCACTAGTTGAAATGGTCGAGTCGCAATTTCTTTGCCTGCACCCGCCACACCGACTATGACGCTTTCACCCCAGCCTTTGTGACAGCACTCGAGGGCTTGACGCATCACGTCCACATTACCAATACACTCAAAAGAGTAGTCCACCCCGCCATCGGTTAAATCCACAATAGCCCCGACCACATCATCCGTGTCTGCAGGGTTGATAAAATCGGTCATACCAAATTTGGTGGCAAGCGCCACCTTATCCTTATTTAAATCGACGCCAATGATTTTTTCCGCACCCGCCAACCGAGCGCCTTGAATAACGTTAAGGCCAATACCACCCAAGCCGAATACGGCCACATTGGCACCGGCTTCCACCTTGGCCGTATTCATCACAGCACCCAGCCCCGTGGTCACACCACAACCGATGTAGCAAACCTTGTCGAATGGTGCATCTGTACGAATTTTTGCCAGTGCTATTTCTGGGACAACAGTGTAATTGGCAAAAGTAGAGGTACCCATGTAGTGAAACAGGGGTTCGCCACCCATAGAGAACCGGCTAGTGCCATCTGGCATCAGACCCCGGCCTTGGGTTTCACGAATAGCGCCGCATAGGTTGGTTTTGCCGGACTTGCAGAACTTGCATTGCCGACACTCAGGCGTATACAGAGGAATAACATGATCGCCTACCCCAAGTGACTGCACGTCTGGTCCGACCTCAACCACCACACCGGCACCTTCATGACCCAAAATTGCGGGAAATATTCCTTCAGGGTCTGCGCCAGAAAGTGTAAAGGCGTCTGTGTGACAAATACCCGAGGCTTTAATCTCGACTACCACCTCTCCAGACTTGGGACCGGCGAGTTGCACAGTTTCAATACTAAGTGGTTGTCCAGCGGCAACTGCAACAGCGGCTCTTACGTCCATAAAATCTCCCTAAATACATTTCTCACGTCATATTCGAGGCTAACCGCTCAGAACGGAAAAGCAATAGCGCGTACAATGATGAGAATGCGATTCGATCCAAGCCTAAAAAACTGGCGTAGCTATATTCCGATCGTGGATACGATCAGTAACTATCGCTCTCGAGATTTCCCTCACGACTTAACGGCGGGTTTGGTGGTCGGGGTCATTACTGTGCCGCAGGCGATTGCATACGCTTTCTTGGCCGGCTTACCACCAGAAGCCGGGCTCTATGCCTGCTTAGCGCCAATGATTTTGTACAGCATTTTTGGCTCCTCCAAACAATTGGTGGTTGGCCCGGTGGCCGTAGCGGCATTGATGGTTGCTTCAGCCGTGGGCAAATATGCACCCAGCTATTCAGACGCGTATCTAGGCATCACCACCATCCTTTGCGTACAAGCGGGCATATTTCTGTTGGTGCTGCGATTGGCACAGATGGGCGGTATTGTTAATTTACTTAGCCACCCAGTGATAACCGGTTTCGTCAATGCGGCGGCGATTCTGATCATCATCAGTCAAATCGGAGCCTTTACCGGATTAGGCCAAGAGAGTGCAGGTAACGCAGCATCACTGATGTCCGGGCTCGCGCAACACTTAGATAGATTCAATATCGGCACGTTGGCCATCGGCATCGGCAGTGTGGCGATCTTATTGTTCGTACAACACGGTTTGGTACCCTTATTGCATCGGCTATTCCCTACCAAGACCCGACGCATGGGACGCAGCCACGCAGTGGCCAATACCGGCCCCATGTTAGTTGCCATCATCGCCATTACCGCAGTTTTTTGGTGGCAATTAGAAACTGACTACGGCATTGCCATTGTCGGTTACGTACCCGCCGGCTTGCCCGGCTTCACCATGCCACCCTTCGAACTCGCACTGTGGTTAGATCTGGCGCCGGTGTCCGCCATGATCGCTTTCGTGTCATATGTTGAGAGTTTCAGTATTGGCACCACCCTGGCAACCCGCAAACGAACACGCCTCAATAGCCATCAAGAACTAATCGCGCTAGGTGTCGCTAATATCGGCGGCGCATTCACCGGCGCTTATCCCGTTGCCGGCAGCTTCTCTCGCTCTAGCGTGAATGCCACCGCCGGGGGCCGCACGCAGGTCAGCTCCTTGGTTTGTGCCGGACTAGTCATGTTGACCTTACTTTTCTTCACACCGCTATTCGCCAGGCTTCCCCATGCCACACTCGCTGCCATTGTGATCATGTCGGTGATCAGCCTGATCGATGTAAAGAGTTTCTTCCGCAGTTGGCGTTTTTATAAAGAAGACTGCATCACCCAGATCGTCACTCTGTTCGGCGTTCTGTTCTTCGGGGTGGAAACCGGCTTACTCGCCGGCGTGGCCTTCTCCATCGCATTTTTTATTCGTTATTCCAGTCGACCGCAAATCACCCTCGTGGGTCGTATCGGTAAATCCGAACAGTTTCGCGCGAAGCGACGATTTAACGTAGAGACTTTTGAACATGTAGCCTCCATTAGGGTGGACGAAAACATTTATTTCGCCAACTCAGACATGGTAGAAAACAAATTGCTGAAAATTGTCCAACGCCGGCCAGAAACCAAGCACCTATTGTTGGTTTGCAGCGCCATTAACCTAATCGATACCAGCGGCTTGGAAATGCTCTACCGGGTTGATGAGAGCATGCGTCAAATGGGCATACGCTTGCACCTGGCGGATGTTAAATCCCACGTTATGGAACAGCTAGAGACTACCGACTTCCCTTCATCTATTAGCGGCAGCGTATTTTTTACCACTGATCAGGCCATGCGCGATCTAGCGGAAAGGACCTAGTTCTTCTCAGTTAGTTTTAACGACCCCGTCCTGGATTAACTGGTCAATGTCCGTAGCGGACACTCCAGCTTCAAGCAATATTTCCTGCGTATGCTCACCCAACATCGGCGCGATCTGGCGCTCATTAATTCGACTACGACTAAATTTCGCGCCCGGTCTTGGCTGCCGAACTTGGCCAAGCCCTGGGTGTTCATATTCGCTGAGCAACTTATTTTGTAGAATCTGTGGTTGCTTGATGACTTCCGGCCGACTCAACACCGGTGCGCAAGGCACTTGGTGTTCATCAAGCCGTGCCAACCAATCAGCGCTGGTACGGGACTGAAGGACATCGCCCATGCCATCTATTCTTTCTTTGGCATTTCTTACCCTACCCATGGGCGTGTTAAAGCGCTCGTCATTCAACCACTCTGGTTGCTCCAGCGCAGCACACATGCCTTCCCACTCACTATCGGTTACCGCACCACAAGTAATATAGCCATCTTTGGTTTCGAAAATCAGATCCTGGGCGAGTTGACCGCGTCGAACCTGATCTTCTTTGCCCACCAAAGTGAGTCCGGCTAACGCTTCTGCCCACAGAAATGCAATCGTCGCGTCTACCATGGCAACTTCAATGTGTTCACCTAAGCCATCGCCACGCTCTCGGGCAAGCAAACC
>JAVJHY011478583.1:0-13519 GCA_035593235.1 Phascolosoma agassizii | reverse complement strand
AGGAGGTACAGCTAAGTGCGGTTCTTGCCGCACCTGGCTAGAAAACTTAAAGCCGTTTAAACTTCATAACCTGCTCTACAGTATGGTATTATGGCTTTTTCTTAAACGAATGCCATTGACCCACGTGTTACCCTGTATTGAACCATGCCTAAATTGGCATTTTCATATCTCATTTTCAGCCCATATTTGGCCCCACTTCCATTGAAAAATTGCCAGTTGCCTCCCGCTGTCTCGCAAGCTCTGCTCGCTGTTCCCTTTGAGAACCTGTCCCACTAGCGTTCGGCGCTCGAAATAGCTTGCTATTCCTCTGGTTTTTCCCGGTCAGCGTGATCAAATCTAACCCAAAACTGAGCACATAAACGATTGTGATACAGTTGTGGCTAGAAATGCCAATTTATTTTTGCACAGACCCTAAGCTAATGTTGCTTAATTGTTTCAGCAATGACACGAGAAAATTTATTATTTCCACTTTGAGAGAAATGTCCACCATCAATGAAATCATCATCCGTGAAATCAATGGACAAAATCTTCTCTCCGTAAACCACTTTCTTTTTTTTGCAAATATTTTTTAACGAGTTGTTATAAACTGCAATCGCATTTTTTAGATGTTTGGCACGGATTAACGGTGTCCACAAATCTGGAGAATCCCCGGTGAGTTTGTGAAAATTTAAAATTTGAGGTATTATGATCGGTGTTATATTCTGAAGCTGACATAAGTCAATGATCAAACCAACATTGCGCTCATATAGTGAAACTGCCCTCGCGTCAATTGTATCTGTTAATTTGGTATCAAGAGTTTCAACTTGGTTTTGTCCAGGGACATTGATAAAGCTACTCATAATAAAGCCGATAATGTAGTAAACCGCGGCTGACCGGTAACCTTTCTGGATAGAACCCACACCTAAATTGCTGTACTGTGTTGGACCGTGAAAATCGGAATAGTCTGGTTTGAGATTCTTGATATGCATGCTTCGTACATCGTTCTAGCCGAGATAGTAGATACAGTAGTCAGGATCAATTTCGGATAGATGCAGCGAAGTCTGAATGATGTTTTCCACCGTGGAATATCCAGGAACTCCCATATTGATTCCCTGGTAATCAATACCGAGTTCTACTTCCAATAACCGTGGCCATGTTAATGGGTCAGAAACACCAACACAATAAGTTGTTGACCCCCCTAATGTCACTACACGAGTGACATCCTCGGAAACCGACTGACTAGAGTCAGCGCTACGATAACCAGCGTCGGAATGTGAAATGGTCACTCCTCTGAACGTGTAGTTTATACTGGGCTTAGGAGCGCCAACCAGGTACGGATGGACATCAAACGTTTGCTGATGATGATGCGGAGTATATTGATATCGCCACTTTCCGAATCTTTTATGGTAAAGGAACTGGCAGCCAACCTCGAAGCATATGACAGAAGTCATTGAGACAACTGTCAATGTCATCCATAGAGAAATACACTTTCGAATCGACTTATTCATCAGAAAATCAGACAGTTTAAGTTAGAGGGACTTTAAAATAGTTTAACATTTTTGTATGCTCAGTTTAGGTTATCTTTGGACATTGGACAGGGTAAGAACATCGTAAAAAATAAAATACTTCCATAGAGCCAATTGCAAAGCTATGCCTAAAAATCTGGTGGGATGAAAGCTGTAGAACTTATGTCCTTAGGTATAATCGGCGTAGGTACTTTTCACGGAGAGACACAGCTGAATAGTGTTTTGACACTTGATTTCCTAACCTTTGTACAAGCGATGTGCTACTTTGGTAGATTTTTGGGCGTGTAATTTTCTTCTTCCAGCTTAATCCATCCCGATTTCGGTTTTTTTCTTTCATTATAATTAATGATCAGCTTTTTCGTCGGACGATTGTTATTTTCTGACTTATCGGGATTTCGGCTTAAAATAGTGTAGATGGTTTGATATGCCTGAGGGAAATAAATCATGTTCTTCACGTAAATGGCAACCTCGCTTGCCGGAGAAAACTGAAGCCGCTGGTCGACAATATCAATCTGATTTTGTAAAGTCGCTCCGTAGTGGATCCCACGGTTCCCCCCGTTATAATGCACGAACGCGATAGTTCCGACTTGCATTGCTCCAAGGGCAGAAACATAGGTGAAAAATATGCAACGTCCTAACAACGATTTTGAATGACGCGAGAAGGCCTGCCATAAAAAAAAGAAATAGGCAAACCATACGCTATTGAGGTAATGAGGATGGTGCTTATGATTCAATACTACATAAAATAATATGTTGATTAAAATACAGCCAAGCAAGAAGATGACGAGTTTGTCCTCCACCGCAAAAGCTTCTTTTTCAGAGAATTTTCTTTTTATGGAAAGAATCGCATAAATTACACCTGAGAGGAAAAGCGGGATAGCAGAATAAGTAATACCAACAAGAATAAATGTCATAATCTGCGGATAAATGAAAGATGTGCTGAAGATCTCAGGAAGAAAATAGATAATGAAATCGGAAAATATAAAAAACTTTATGCCATTCATACCTGTGATCATATTCATTATCCCAGGCGCACCTGCAGCGGGCTGAGTGAATTTAATTGTCTCAATGATAGTAAGGAGATGGGGAAGGCATGCTGCCGTCGCTAGGGTTATCCCCGAAATAACCTTAAAACGGTGCCGAAAAATCCATTGCGGTTCAACTGCTATAATTGTAACGAAGAACGGAATAATGATAAAAAAGGCCATTGGATGGATATGATACAGAATTACAACGACCAGGAGAGAGATATAAAATAATCGAATTCGAGGGTGAAAAACAAATAGTAGAAATAGGGCAACCAAAATAACAGACAAGGTTGTGAGGAAACAATTATCCCAAATTATTCGGTTGTAAAAATACAGGTAGGGTGAAATAAAGATGAGAAGTAGCGGGTAGCGTGGATAGCCCAGAATCCGGGCGATTGATAGAAGGGATACACAAAGAATGCCAAGCATTGCAAGGTTTTTAGCAAAACTTATTAGAACTAAATCGGAAGTAAAAATTAAAAAAAATTGGTAGTACCACGTGGGTAACGGGCTGTAGTGAAATCCCACGGTTCCCAGCAATCCCTTGCGGGCCAGTTGACCGGCCTCGTTTGCTCTCAAGGCGTTCAGGATAATTTGGGGCTCGTCATTGATCCACGGAATATCGCCAGGCCAAATTGCAGAAAAAAACACAAGGACCCCAAATGAAATCCAGAATATAGGTGGTGTTCGCTCGCAATTTTTCATTTATGGAGAATACCAATCAGTTATTACGCAAACGGTTAAATGCCAAGCTAGTTTTCAATTGTTTTATGGCCATATGTTGAGCCGATTTTAAGACTCTCTTCTGCAGCATGGCAGTTAAAAGCCGCAAATATGAGTTAATTATGCCATAGCACATCTAATAGGGCAAAAGCTATGCGTGTTCACCAATAATCGACGTCTCTAATAATTCTGACCTCAAGATTCAGTCCAAACATAGTTTTCAATTAGCTCTAAAATTGGTACACAAATCGTCCGTTCCATGCTCTTAGGGATTAGGAAACTTCCAGGATATTACCATTTCTCAGAGATACACTTCAGCCTAAGCTGTTATACCAATCAAACAGACTTCATCGTCAGATTAGAAAATAGAAATCTAACATTTATATTGTCTACGTTATTTCCCCTAAAGGCAGGCCAAAAAGGATGGGGAATTCCTTTGCTGGCAAAATCGATTTTTATCAACGTAAATGATGAAACTATTAAGAAAGCTTAATGCCGACATCCAGGGTATTGCAAATTATTTACCAGGCAAACCCATCGAAGAAGTAGCGAGCGAAATGGGACTGGATCCTGCTGATATTATCAGGCTCGCTTCTAATGAAAGCGCTTTTGGCGTATCACCCAAAGCCCAAGCAGCGATGCGGAAATATATTAGTAAATGTTTTCGTTATCCAGACGGTAGCGCTCGTAGTCTGCGAGGTAAAATTGCCGAAAAGTACGGTATCGATATGGACAACGTCATTGTGGGTAACGGATCAAACGAAATTCTTGAATTGGTAGGACATTGTTTCATGAACCGTCGGACCTCGACGGTTGCAAGTAGCCACAGCTTTGTCGTTTATAAACTAGCGACCCAGCTCCTGGGTGCACGTTTTATTGAAGTCCCGATGACTCATGCGCTAGTCCATGACATAAGCCGTATGGTTGAACAAATATCAGAGGACACTTCGGTTATTTTTATTTGTAATCCGAATAACCCCACTGGGACAATGCTACAAAACCATGAATTGTATGCGGCCATTGATAGGGTTCCGGAGGACATCCTCATTGTTATTGACGAAGCTTATGCGGAAGTAGCTCTTGGCGAAATGCCTAACACGCTAAAATACGTGGTGGATAATCGCAATGTTCTAATCTGCCGAACCTTCTCGAAAGCATACGGTTTAGCAGGATTACGACTAGGATATGGGCTTGGCGCGCCGCCGTTAATTCAGGCTTTGCAGAAGGCTCGACAGCCTTTTAATGTTAATCTAATGGCACAAGAAGCCGGTATGGCTGCCCTCGATGATGCCGAATTCCTCAAAAAGGGGCGTCAACACTACCTGGAATCAAGAGATTTTTTTGAAACCGCTTGCAGAAAAATGGATTTGACGTTCATTCCAACAACCACAAATTTTATGCTAATTGATGTGGGAGCTGGGGTGGATGTGATGAGGAAATTGTTAAAACATGGTATCATCGTCCGCTCTTTGGAGGGCTATCAGCTTCCCCAATATATAAGGGTTACCTTCGGAACTCAGGCGGAAAATAAACGATTTATTAAAACATTACAGTGGGTATTGTGAATTCGGATAGCAACTAAAGTTATGGATGCCTTTAAGGTACTAAGCGAAAGAGGTTTTTTTTATCAGTTAACGGACGCAGTTGCACTCGAAAATTTATTAAGTAAGAAAAAAGTTGTCTATTATATTGGTATCGATCCCACAGCAGACAGTATGCATATTGGCCATTTACTGCCGGTCATGGCAGCTCGGTGGTTACAGGAATGCGGACATACTCCCCTTCTTCTAGTTGGTGGTGGCACAGCAATGATTGGCGACCCATCGGGAAAAACAGAAATGCGTCAGGTGCTGACCACCGACACAATAGGCTTGAATGCACAAGCACTGGGGGGACAACTTGGGGGATTCATCGATATCAATAGTGAGAAGGATTCATCTAAGACAATGGAGGGTAATGCCTTACTTTTAGACAACAAAACGTGGCTACATGACTTAAATTATATTGAGTTTTTAAGAGATATTGGCAAACATTTTAGCGTAAATCGAATGTTATCAGCGGATTCAGTAAAGCTGCGTCTGGAAACCGGTTTATCGTTTCTTGAATTCAATTATATGCTTCTGCAGGCCTATGACTTTTATATTCTTTCGAAAGACTACGGATGTGAACTACAGATAGGAGGTCAGGATCAGTGGGGTAATATCGTAGCCGGAGTCGATCTAGTACGGCGATTGACCGGGAAAACCGTGTATGGAGCTACTTTTCCTTTGTTAACTGACCGTAACGGCCGTAAATTCGGCAAAACGGAAAAGGGTGCGATATGGCTGGATGAAACAAAAACATCAGTGTTTGATTATTATCAGTTTTGGAGGAATGTTGACGATGCCGATGTCGGTAAACTAATGGCTCTATATACCGCCTTACCTATTAACGAAGTTAATCGCTTGGGTGCCTTGAAGGACCCTGAAATAAATCGTGCAAAGGAGATTTTAGCTTATGAGGTAACAGCTTTGACTCACGGTATAGACAAGGCGAAAACGATTTTTCTAGCCGTTACCCAGCAGTTTGGTTGTGCAGATCCTGAATGTTTGATTTCAACAAGCAGTTCAATAACTCAGATCAAGTCGGGACAGAATCAAAAAGATCTTCCTACTTTGGCTCTTGATCGAGAAGAGTTCGTTAAAGGCGTTTGGATCGTTAGACTTCTTGTTGAGTCCGGACTCGCGAACTCCAACGGTGCTGCCAGGCGATTGATTCAGAGTGGCGGTGCCTATCTAAACGATGAGCGCGTTGATGATAACAACAGGGAGGTTCACCATGCAGACTTTAAGGAGGGACAGTTGCTCCTCCGTTCGGGGAAAAAAAATATTCGCCGCATCGTCCTGAAGTAAGTTTCACGACTTGTCGCCCAGGTCCCAAGTCCGGATGACACAAGATATGCTGTTAAGTTAGGAGGGCTTCGGCGAACATATTATTATCAAAGGGCTGGAGATCGGTAATTTCTTCTCCCAGGCCAATGAAATAAATGGGTAAATCCAGCTCGGCATGAATTGCGACAACAACGCCACCTTTGCTGGATCCGTCTAACTTGGTTAGGCATAGCCCATTGACTGGATTATTTTCTTTAAAAATCTTTGCCTGCTGGAGCGCGTTCGTTCCTGTTGAGCCATCGACAACAAGCCAGGTCTCGTAATTAGCCGAAGGACATGCTTTGCCAACGATCCGTGAAATTTTGGCGAGTTCGTCCATCAATCCTTTCTTTGTATGCTGCCGTCCAGCTGTATCAATCAACAAAACATCGATACCCCTGGACACAGACGCCTGCACCGCATCGTAGGCTACTGAAGCTGCATCCGAACCATGTTTTGCAGAAATTACCGGGCATCCGACGCGTTCCCCCCAAATTTTAAGTTGTTCAATGGCTGCGGCTCTAAAGGTGTCACATGCGGCAAGGAGAACGGATTTACCTTCACTCTTCCATTGGTATGCCAGTTTTCCTGCAGTGGTTGTTTTACCACTCCCATTGACACCAACGAGTATAATCACGGTCGGAGAGATGCCCGAAAATGTAAAATTATTCGCTTTTCCATTATTCAATAGCTCAACAAAAACTGTCTTTGCTGAATCAATTATGTCTGCGGAGGTTTGTATTTGTCCGCGATTGTACCGATGCCGGAGGTCTGATATCACCCGATCAGTGATACCCATGCCCAAATCTGCCTTTATCAAGGCTTCTTCCAACTGCTCATAGGACTGCTCAGTCCACTCTTCGGTATCCGTGAATACGGATTGTATATTACGTACCAGCATGGTTTTAGTACGTTGAAGACCGGACTTAAATTTATTGAAAAGTATCTCCATGAATCAAGACGTGAGTTAAATATCCTTTATTGGTCAATTGCAGAACAGAATTGGTGCTGAGGAGATCCGAGGACAGGCTTCCTAGGTATATCGATTCTTTGTAAACGTGTTTTAGGTCAGCTCGATTGGTTTCCATCAAAAGCAGGATGTGATCAATGCATGGGCGGATATTGCGCTAACATACGGCTGAAGAGAGTCTTGCGGTTAGCATCAGTTAAGTTCCAATTTTTTCCATTGATTTTATTTCTTTATTAAGCTTATCCAGAATTCCATTGACAAATCGTCCCGAATCTTCACTGCCGTAAAGTTTGGCTATTTCGATTGCTTCATTTATGCTGACAGCAGGGGGAATCTCCTCCTCAAAGAGTATTTCATATGCGGCAATTCGCATAACATTGCGGTCAACAAAGGCCATGCGTTCTAAGCTCCAATTATGGGAATTCTCTACTATTGCCTTGTCTACCGTCCTTATATTTGCTAGGATACCTTGATAAGTTTTAACTGTGGTTTTTAGAATTTTTTTCTGTTCTCGAGATTCAAAGCCGCTTACCTGAATTTGAAAATCTTCAAGAACTTCTTTTGTCAACTCATTTCTTCTCCCGATATCCCACTGATACAATAGGCATAAAACCCACTCACGGGCATTTCTTCGAATCGGAATTGGTTTTTTGATTTTCATAAAAATACAAAGTGAGACGCCTTAAAACATATTTAAACATGAAAAATTTTAACATTTCGTGCGTCAATCTTTTTATCTTCGACCGGTAGATTAATACTTCTTGGAAAAGCAATAATAATCCATTCTAAATTTTACCGGTTCAGGTCGAAATATTTTAAAACACGCTTGTTGACGCTTGAAAATTCGATTACCGGGAAAGATCTTTCATTAAATTCGCCATTTCTATCGCTGCCGCTGCTGCTGAGACACCTCGATTACCCTCTTTGGAACCTGTTCGCTCGATAGTTTGTTCAATATTCTCAGTGCTAACAATGCCGTAAATAACTGGAACCCGCGTTTTCAAGCTAATTTCGCCCAGGCTACTGGAGACATGGGAGTTAATATAGTGAGCGTGACTCGTTGCGCCTTTGATAACCACGCCTAACGCAATAATGGCGTCCAATTTACCATCACTTGCAAGTTGATCAGCGAGGAGGGGGATTTCGAAAGAACCGGGAACCCAAGCGATTGTAATGTCGTCGGCTGTGCCACCATGACGAATTATGCAGTCGGTGGCGCCATCAAGAAGCTTTGCGACGAAGAAATCGTTGAACCGGGAACAGACAATCCCAAATTTCAACCCCTTGGCCGTCAGACATCCCTCGTAGACTTTAGAAACACGTGTATTCATAGTCACCACTACCTAATTGAGCATTACTACAATAAATGTCCCAATTTTTCCTTTTTTGTTTTCAGATAATGTTTGTTGTGAACTCTTGGCGGGGTGATGATCGGTACACGGCTGAGTATCTTCAAATTTAGTTCCCCAATTTCAGAAAGCTTTCGCGGATTATTTGTTAGCAATCTTATGCTTAACACCTTCAAATCTTTTAATATTTGGGTAGCGACACTATACTCTCGAGGATCTGGTGGAAATCCAAGTTTAACATTTGCATCTACCGTATCGAGTCCTTGCTGTTCTTGCAAGTGATATGCTTGGATCTTTTTTATCAACCCGATACCCCTTCCCTCCTGCCGGAGATAGACCAATATACCGCGCTTTTCTTTGGAGATTTTTTGTAGAGCAACCTCCAGTTGATCGCCGCAATCACATCTGGCAGAGTGGAAAACATCGCCCGTTAAGCATTCACTGTGAACCCTTACCAGAACATCCTCCTTATTTTCCACATTTCCATGAACAAGCGCGATATGTTCACGTCCATCGATTTTTGAAACATAACAGTGAAGGTCGAACTCCTTTTCAGCAAATCGGGTAGGTAATTTTACAGTGCCCGTTTTCTCTATCAGGCATTCAGTTTTTTGCCTATAGCGAATCAAGTCGCTTATTGAGCACCATTTAAGCTCATTGCGGCTCACGAAATCATATAAATCAGTCTTCCGCGCCATGGTTCCATCCTCATTCAGAATTTCACAAATTACTGCAGCGGGCTCGCATCCGGCCAAACGCGCGAGATCAATCGCGGCTTCCGTGTGACCTGGGCGTTTGAGAACGCCGCCATTTTCCGCTATTAGCGGAAACACGTGCCCCGGTACATCGAAATGGGATCGTTCGCTTTTAGGATCAGCCAACCGGCGAATTGTCACAGCACGATCATTCGCGGAGATTCCAGTTGTTGTCCCTTCTCGAGCGTCAACCGAGACGGTGAAAGCAGTATGATATCGATCCTCTGTATTGGCCATTTTTCCCAGGCCCAGCTGGTTTGCCCGTCGGCATGTGATGGGAACGCAGATCAATCCACGCCCATTTTTGATCATGAAATTTATGGCTTCTTTGTTGACTTTTTCAGCCGACATAACGAGATCGCCTTCGTTTTCCCGATTTTCATCATCGAGCACGACAATAATTTCGCCATTTTTGATCGCTGTGATCGCTTCTTCAATTGTGTTTAACATGGTTTATCTCTGGAATCGTTGGACGAGGCCGAATTATATCACTTCCAATTTAATAGCGGTAAAAGTTGGTATTTCAATGAGAGTAGTTTGTACATTTACATAATTACAAGTCTCTTATTTCAATTACAAATTATAACACTATATAATATTTAGCCTAAATAATGCGGATAAATAGCCCCATTCTTCCGGCGCTGGCCCGACCCGTTAAGGGCGCAAAAATCACCTAGGCGACGACGCATAAGGCGGACCAGTAAATCCGATAAAAACCAAGTTTTCAAGAAAAAAATTACTAAGATGTCACATTTTGAGGAGGATTTTAATGACAACCATAGTTGACCTAGTTGCACGAGAAATTTTAGACTCAAGAGGAAATCCTACTATTGAAGTCGAAGCGTTTTTAGAAGGCGGCGCCGTTGGCCGATCTGCAGTACCATCAGGTGCCTCCACTGGAGAGAATGAAGCCCTGGAGCTTCGTGACGGAGATCAGTCCCGATACTTAGGCAAGGGGGTTCTGAAAGCGGTAGAAAATGTCAATGAGAAGATCGCCAACGAAATCATCGAAATGGATGCTGTCGATCAAGTCAGTATCGATAAGGTCATGTTGGAACTCGACGGCACTCCGGAAAAAAGAAATTTGGGAGCGAACGCCATTCTTGGTGTCTCGCTTGCGGTTGCTCATGCCGCTGCAAATGCGTTAGACCAGCCACTTTTTCGATATTTGGGCGGTACAAATGCTAAAATTTTACCTGTCCCCATGATGAATATCATCAATGGAGGAGCCCACTCAGACGCTCCCATCGATTTTCAAGAGTTTATGATTCGCCCAGTGGGGGCCACGAGCTTTCGGGAAGGGGTAAGAATGGGGGCTGAGATCTTTCATGCCCTAAAAAGCGAATTGAAGAAAAAGGGACTAAGCACTGCTGTAGGGGACGAAGGAGGATTTGCCCCCAACTTAAGCAGTGTCGAAGAGGCCATTGAGGTCATCATGACATCGATTGAAAGCGCGGGGTACAAGCCGGGTCATAAACAGGACGGCGGCCAAGTGTCATTAGCCTTAGATGTCGCTTCGTCAGAATTTTTCCAGGATAGCACCTATGTATTTAAGAAATCATCAAAGGGAGGAACGCCGGATCAAAAGTCGTCCGAACAAATGGCTGGGTATCTAGGAGAATTAATTCAAAAATATCCCATTGACTCCATCGAAGACGGTATGGCGGAAAATGACTGGATCGGCTGGAAATTGCTAACCCAACGAATGGGTTCTAAATGTCAACTAGTTGGTGACGATTTATTTGTGACTAATGTTAAATATTTAAAAAAAGGGATAGTGGAAAAATGTGGAAATTCGATCTTGATTAAAGTCAATCAAATTGGTACTTTAAGTGAAACTCTCGATGCCATCGACATGGCACACAAAGCGGGCTTTTCCGCGGTTATTTCACATCGGTCCGGCGAAACTGAAGACGCTACCATTGCTGACATTGCAGTAGCCACCAACGCCGGCCAAATAAAAACCGGATCACTTAGTCGGAGTGATAGAGTAGCGAAATATAACCAGTTGTTGCGAATAGAAGAAATTTTAGGAAAAAATGCGGTTTATGGTATAGAGTGATAGTATTTTAGAGGATGGCCTCATGCGACTAAAAAAACACTCCCTTGCTAGTATTTGCTCTAAATTTCAATAAAATATGGGATTAGGAACCATTTGCAAAATAAGGTTCGCATAAAATCTCGAAGACAAAATTTATTGATATATCTATTGTTCTACAAAATGCATGATATTGATTTTAAACACCTTGCAACTACCCTCGAGGACGACAACCGAAAAAAAGTTTTTTAATTGACACCGGTGTTGTAAGGTTAAAAATTTATAGCTATGCAAATAATTTCTGGAAATTGATAGAACTTCATTGAATATATCCAAAGATTAAATGCTCATGGAAAAAGGAAAAAATTATACTCCCGACTGGGAAAACAGCTATAAATGGAAAGAATTTGAATGGGAAGAAGCGCTGAAATACAGTGACTATGTTGCTTCTCATTATTTCCGAATGCTGGACCGCTTTGGCGACCTCCCAGACGCAGAAGTGTTGATCGCTAACAGGCTGGGTGATAAAAATTTTTTGTCTTTTGAGGACGGAGAAGATAACGATAGTTGGTATGAAGATCTAGAAAATTTCGAGGATCATGAAAAGGAAGATGACTTCTTAAGAAATGACAAATTAGAACCGGGAGATTCTCTCTTTTTTGAATCCTGTCCTGCATATCAGAAGGCTAGACAGATGGCCTTGTGCTGGTGTAACATCATGGCATCGGTTTTACGGCCAGAAGATCGCTTTTGGGGATTGAAAATCATTTTCCTTTTGGGTAGATTGCTCTCTTACGTTTCTTTGGGAATTGATGACGGTACCTTCGAACACATTAACGGAAATATCGTCTTCGTAAAACGGGCGCTTCAACAAATTAACATCATTCTAATGGAAATCGAAAATAAGGTTAAAGAACAGGGCTTTTATGCACACATTTTTGAAGTTATCCGTAAACATCTTTTAGAGAATAGAGATTTGCTTGTGAATTATCTGTTAGACTGTCGAAAACGACAGAAAGATTTGGGAAATTCTTAGGGTGAAGAAACGATTGCCTGACATACCCAATTCAAATAATGCCTAACCGCTATGAAAAAAGGTGCTTATTTTTCTGTAATTAACTCTTTGCTTTTTTTGTTCGTTTTCGATGCCTTTTCCGACTTTACCATTCGATCCAGAAAGATCGATGGAATCAGTTATCTTCACTTGGAAGATATCGTCAAGTACCTTGGCTTGAGAGCTGAATGTAACGAAAAGAAAATTTTTCTCTCCAACGAACGTTACCAGATAGTATTACCGGTCGGCAAGCGCAGGGGCTACCTCAATTCTATCCTTTCCCAATTATCATTCGCGCCGAAATTGAATCGCCAGTCGTATTTCATTTCTGAGCAGGACTTTTTACTGCTCATTGATCCATTGGTGCGCGATGGTTCACTACCGGACCGACGGGTACAACGTATCGTCATTGATCCTGGCCATGGTGGTGATGATGACGGTGCCATTGGCACGAACAACCTGGAAAAAAATATAAATTTGATCCTCTCAAAATATCTTAAGGAGCTCCTTGTTCAAAAAGGGTACATGGTTCTATTGACACGCAACGACGATAGCTTTATTTCTTTAACCCAGCGAGGCGAAATCACGCGAAATTGGAAGGCGGATTTATTTGTCAGTATTCATTGTAATGCTGCGCCTAATAAAAGTGTAACAGGTATCGAATCATATGTCGTCACGCCAAAAGGGTCACCCTCTTCATATAAAACGGAGATTCAACAGAATGAAGTCCCGGGGAATGCCTTTGATACACTTAATGCTCGTTTGGCCTATGAGATCCAAAAAAACCTGCTGAGAATAACCACAGCTGCCGATAGAGGTCTTAAATACTATCGCTGGCAGGTACTGAGGGAAGCCAGCTGTCCGGCTGTGTTGGTGGAAACAGGATTCTTATCTAATTCTGGGGAGGAGCGCAAACTGGCCAATAGCGGATACCAGAAGAAACTCGTCTTCGGAATTTATAACGGAATAACCGAATACCATCAAGCGTTAAGAAATTAGCCCCTTTGGAGCCTACACAGTGGGATTTATATTTTTTCCCCACTTTATTCAAGAAAAGGATAAACCTCGAAAATTATAGTTATCCAGCTCCATCCTCTTAAGAGCATATTTTAAATAGTTCACTCTTCTTGATGTCCCATGTTCAAGCCATCTTTTAACGGTTAAATCACGACCTTAACATAGAAATAT
>JAVJHY011478472.1:0-13521 GCA_035593235.1 Phascolosoma agassizii | reverse complement strand
TCAAAATTGTAGTGCCTTTAAAATGCGGTCGTTGATTATCAAATAGTTATATACGTAAAAGGCAAAGTCGGGTTAGCAACAACGAAGTTTGTCTCTCACTTGGTTAATCAATTATCAGGTGGAGATTCCTAAAAGGAGAAAGGCCCCTCCCTGCCTTTCTCCTTTTTTATTTTACTTCTTTTCCATCCTAAATTTTTCAATCGCATTCCGAAACGATTGAGCACGGCATATTCTCTTGAATTGACTAAATAATAATCCTAGTTCGTGTATTCAATATGCAAGAGAGGTGCTAATCCTGGATTATCTGATTGGAATGAATCAGCCGTTCGCCTCCCTGATCCGGCGACGATAAGCGCCAGCGCATTATTATCTGACCAGCCTGGCCGACTCGTAATCTCCTGAATTACTGTTGCAATATTGGGAGTTCGTTGGGCTAGACCAGCGTCACCGACGGCAGTCCAGGGATCCGGCGACCATGCAACAGACGCAGTTGTTAATGGCCGGGAAGATATATCAAAATCAGAATTGGAAAATGTTACAGCGTTATCAATATTTTCCCCCTGAATCGTTAATGAAGTTAACTCTGATCGGGTTTCATCCGCAGAAAATTGTACATAAGCATTGAGGATCGTTGCGCCTTGAGGAATAGTGATTCCGGTAAAACGCATACCGACCAATTGATTTCCTCCACCCTCGTTACCATTTACCATTTCGAGATCGCTACCACCCGGGGCTGAAGCTCCCGATACTCTTTCTTCCGCGTCATCTGATTTTGCCGATACTTGAACTTCTAAGATAAGGCCCCCGCCTACCTGGTTAACAGTCAGGGAAATGGTATCATTCGCGGATAATCCATCACTATCGGTTACACTCGCGGTAATAATGTGGGTGCCAAGGGAAAGTCCAGTTGCAGAAAAATTACCTCCACTACCGAGTGCTCCGTCAATGCTTGAACTCCAGGATATGCTTCCTGTTATGGTGCCATCTTCCGGATCACTTGCTGCCCCAGTCAACGCCACATTAACGCCCTCATCAAAGTTGGAACCGTCCGGGGGTGATGTAATCGTCACGGTAGGTGATTGGTTTTCGCCATTGATGGTGATTGTAATTTCGTCGAAACCCTCCAAACTGTTGCTATCAATTGCGGTGGCGCTAATGGAGTGGACACCTATTGACAACCCGGATGTTGAAATTGAATTACCATTTCCAATATTTCCATCGAGGTTCGATTCCCACGAGATACTTGATGCCACGTTTCCTTCTTCGAGGTCATCGGCGGTAGCGATAAATGTAATAGATTCTCCTTGAATAAACTCTAAACCATCCAAGGGATCAGTTATGTTCACCACTGGCGGGGAATTGGGTGCATTGATCATAACGGTAATCTGATCAAAGTCTGTTAAGGTACCACTGTCAGTGGCCATTGCTGTGATGGTATGAACACCAAGGGATAAGGTGGAAATGGAAAAGGATCCACCGCTAGGACCAAAAATGCCATCGAGGTCTGAGTCAAATACAATAGATTCGGCGATATTACCATCTTGTGCATCGGTAGCTACGGCATCAAACATAATATCGGCGCCTTGTACGAATACAGCCCCATCCAGAGGGTCATTGATTGTGACCGTGGGTGGCGTATTCATCTGTAGTTCGATATGCAGTAATGGGGCTCCAGCTGGGTCACCGTTAAATGATTCAGCAACGCGTCTGCCAGTTCCAGTAGTGACCAGTAGCAAGGAATTTCCACTTGACCACCCCGGTCGATCCACAATCTCCTGGATGACCGACAGGATATCGGTTGATCGTTGGGTTAGGCTTGCTTCTCCAATAGTTCCCCATGGGATTGGTGACCACGAAGCAGAGGCACTTGTTGTTGGACGTGATGAAATATCGCCATTTGTCGTGCTGAACGGGGCGGCATTATCGCTATCTTCTCCCCTGATAGTAAGATTGGTGGTGCTTGATTGGTTTTCATCTGCCTTAAACTGCAAAAAGGCTGAAGCGATAGTAGCACCCTGGGATATATTAACTCCATTAAAACGGAGTCCAACTGTTTGATTCCCGCCAGAGCCTTCGGTAGAATCAACGTGCTCTAAATCTGTGCTTAAAAGTGAAACATCGCCGGCACTTCGTTCCTCAGCGTCATCATCTCCGGATGAGATCCGAACACTGATGCCCTCGAGAACATCGATCATCACCTCATCAAAACCGACTAAGCCACCATCGTCTGCTGAGAGGCGAAGGATATACGTGCCCTCCTCGGAGAAAGTTGCTATAGTATCAACCATACCGGGATCATCAAAATTTACCGTTCCAGGCCCACTAAATTTACTCCAAGTGGTCGTAACCAAGGGAGGTAAGGGCAGCCCATCATCGATAACCGAACCGGTAAGGCTAATGCTTTCCGTTAACGCTATAGTTTGGTTTGGCAATACATCAACTTCTGGTGCACCGTTTATTCCTAAATTTGGATCCAGGGTCAGCTCATAAAGTTTGCCATCGTTCTCAGTCGGGTCGGCATTATTATCGATACCACGGTCAACTATATAAAAGTTTGTAGTGAGAGGATCGGTAGTTCCTGCGGCCATTGTTACTCCAGCTGTTTTCAGAGCATTTGCCGCAGTTATATTAAATGTTTCTACCAAAGTTCCAGAAGTTGTTATCTCATACAATTCTGTGTTGATTTTACCCGTAATGATAAGGTTTCCGCTATCAGCATCGTAATGAATACCTTCAGGATCATCGATACCTAAAGATGCGGTATCAAAATTGGTTACTACGTCGTCACCATCAGGGGGGATACCATCAAAAATGCCGTTACTACCTGAGGTAATGCGATAAACTTCGTGATTAGCTCCATCGACAATGAAGAGGTCTCCGGAATCCGTGTCGTAGGTAACGCCCTCAGGATCAAAAGAAGGGCTGGAAAAGATATCGGTCTCAACCAATCCAACTATATTATCATCATTCGTACCGTAAATGCCATCTGCTCCAGGATCGATTTCAGTAATATCCTTACTGGCATCATCAGTAACAAAAATGTGGTCATTACTCGGGTTAATAGCAATGCCGGTCGGTTCATTTGAGAACGCAGCGCCTGCGGACGTCGTAGAGCCTGATCCAAAAAGGGTACCTGGGTATGCTACCTCGAATAAATTTTTATCCGCAAATATAACCGTTTCATTAACCTCAGAATCGCTCACCAAAAATCGGCCCAGAGATGGTAAAAAGGCGATGCCTCCGGGATCGGGACTGGAGGGCCCAAATGCGGAGGTATCGACTGTCTGTACCAGGAAGGCTGGGGTACCGCCTGTGGCTGCAGCGGTTGGGAGCCTTGAGTTCCCGGTAAGATTGGCCAAGCTATCATCAATTGCCGAGGAATTCGCGGTATTTGAAGCTTGAGCTTCGTCCTCGTCCTTAATTAAGGACAGGACGACCTCAACGACTGCGCCATTGAACTCTTGCGGAAGCCCTCCTACAAGTCCAGGATCCAACTCTTCTTCGTTACTATCGGCGATAAAGAGATGGGTTGTCTCTGGTGCATCCGTAAGGTCGGAACTGGGGGCAAAAACAATATCACGTGGGGTCACCAGGCCAAGTTCCGTCATATCATAAATGGTGACTAGTTCACCCGTTAGGGTCAGCTCATACAGCTTTTCTCTATTCCTTCTTAGGAGGTAAAGATGTTGATTAGTCGGATTAACCGCAAGACCTCGGAAACCATCAAGTCCGAATCGCGATAGATCAATTGCTGAAATTTCAGCGTTATCAGGACTGAATCTTTCACCTAGTGCGATCTGGACGATCTGGGCCGCGCCACTATCCAGGATGAAAAGAAATTTCCCCTCCGGATCGACATCAATTCCCTCCGGGCTTTTAAGACCGAAGATTGAAAGGTCAATACGCTTTGTGGTTTTGGGATCCAATACCCCATCCGCTTGAATTTCAATCTGAATCAGTTCCGAACGGAGGGTGTTTAGTAAGTAAAGGCGATCTCGACTATTATCGAAAGTAATATTTATGGCATCGTCGATAACGATTGATTTCACCCTTAAACTATCCACCAGCTGGTCATAGGGGGTCACGGTAACGAGGGTAGTTCCCCCAGTCTCTGACAAGCCTGGCTTTCCCTGTTTTACCACGAAGAATTGATTGAATTTCGTGGAGTAAGAGAGCCCAGCTCGCCCAGGAACACCCCATTCATCTGGATAGATAGTACGGACTTCTTCCATCGTCCCAAAATTGGACTGGGCCTGGGCACTTTCTCCTCCTAATAAGAGTATTGCCACGCATAGATGAAAGAAGAGTATTAAATTCGAATTTAGCGATAATAATCGGAAGTTTAATTTTTGAGTAGTATTTTTTAGTTTAGTTGCAGCCATCATTGACAAACCACCTTTTTTATTAAAGTTATCGTTTGTGATTACGCTTCTTTTATTTCGTCCAGAGTTATTGGTTTTAGACGCTAAAACATTTGGTTGCCTCCCTGTGTTTGTGTTCGAGCTTTAACTCATTGCGAGGTGTTTGAGAGCGATTGTATAGCTCAGCGCATGTTGCGAATGGTGGTCAATTATTTATAAGTACTAAGGAAAAATGCCTCCTTCTGAATTTGTGAATGCATAGGTTAAATCCGTGTGGCAAATGCCAGCGAATCGTAAAGAGATATTAAAGACCATTAGATTTTTAAGGCCATGTATTGAACCAAGAAATTCAATTTTAAATTTCATTTAACAAAGGGTTAATTTTAGTGATATCCATGGATTACTAGATCAAGATCGTAGGCTCATGGTGTTTTGCAAAGGTTTTCGGACGTACGAGTTATGAATCAATGATTGATCGAAATAAGAGTAGAATAGGCTGTTAGATCCTGCCAAGAGTAGTCAAAGGCCATTTAATTCTACTTTTTATTAACTTGGATCGGATGTGTCGAGAGCTTGAGGCAGGGATATTTTTGGGAACCGGAAGCATATCCCCAGCGATCTGTCGAGAGCCGAGCTTGCGGACGGCCCTGAGGCGATTTTCAAAAAATTCCCTGATACAAGACATCGGTCGGTGCGGTTCTCCAAGGCTATTCTAACAAAATAGAATTAAAAGGTTACAAATTTTAAACGAATGAAGTTTGTTGATGCTTGGCAAAAGTTGTTCGAAAGTCTACTCCAACCTCTACCCAATGAAGATAGAGAATGAAGTTTGTTGATGCTTGGCAAAAGTTGTTCGAAAGTCTACTCCAACCTCTACTCAATGAAGATAGAATATGCGTTTTGTGCAATGACGCGATGGACTGTTAAGGCGCTGGGTGTAAAGCGGTTCGAGCAAACTACTACGGGTTTCCCGCGTAGAAAGGCGGAGAGTGGACACAATGATTAAACCATGTTTTTTGTGGGCGATACACCAACATTCTCCTAAAAAACAAAATTTTCTTTTTGGATATGCCTAGGGATGGATTCTCCGTATTGTAATCTTTTGCGGATAACGCTATGGGCTCCAACAGCACATACTTGCGCAACTTATTGTTAATTAGGTAGTAAAGATGTGCGCATTGTTTTAAAAGCATCGCGGTTCTCTTGGAAAAAAGATTTTCTCCTAATGCACAGATTTGAGGGTTTTTTACTTTTTCGTTTTTACAAAAATTTTCGGTCTTCATAAATTAAGCTAGGTGCAGGTTTCATTGAACGTCTTGTTTTTGCTCTGCTTTTACTACGTTGATAACTGGCCTTGATTCTTTCTATCAATATTCAAGATGGATAAGGTCGCCTAAAATTGAGGTTGAAATGAGGTTAAAATTTTTTCGCTTCGCTTAATTACTCGAGAATCAATGTACGATCCGTAGTTGTACATATAGAAAATAGTCCTGAGTAGATGAGTTCTTAGGCGTGATATTTAAAAATTCTTGAATTTTTTCTCGAAAAATAAACCTCCAAAGGCTTATTTCGCTTTAAGAATTTCAATGCAAGTAGACCTGGCTGAAGTTAGTAGAGGTCAGTTAGCTTATTGTATGCCAATCCACTTTGCCTGATTACATAATTAATTTGAAATTAATTAGTTATAATATAATTTGAAATAGAAAAAAATTTGGTTAGGCGGCGCGATGGAATATGCAGTTATAATAATTTGTAAGTGTCTTATACTTTTTTATAACTCTCTTTAGGATTCTATTTTTCGAATATGAGTGCGACCAGCTTGGTGGTGCAGCTTTACCCCTTTGTGGCGGGATAAAGTGAAATCTCCGGAATGATTGCATCGGCAGTCGAGGCTGAATGTACCGGCAAGCGTCCTTATTGAAGAACATTAAAGTTGGTTCGTTCCAGGGCGGAAAGGGTAGGGTAGAGACGCTTCCGGTGAGAAAAATTTTTACCCTGTGCGAAACAACCTCTAATCTCTACTTTTTTACTGGGTTGTTCCAAACTTGAAAATGGCGACCCCAACGGGAGTCGAACCCGTGTTGCCGGGATGAAAACCCGGTGTCCTAGGCCACTAGACGATGGGGTCTTTTTAATTTAACAAAACATACAATGAACTGTATATAAATACTTATGGCCTACATTTTGTCAAACAGTTATTCTCAAAACCATAAATGTGAGTGTCCAATAGATTGGGGGCATACAGTTAAATAGTTCTTATTTGGTAACTACTCAGGTACCCCTTTAGCCTCAGAATGGGGTTCCAAACCTGAAATTGGCAAGTTACCTTGAGCTTAAAATGTTTACATCCTTCTCTGTCTTGTAATTTTTAAGGTTAAAATTTGAGCTCAAATGGGTACCTGAGTAGTTACAAAATAGTTTGATATTATTTCATGAGTCGTGAAGAATATTGAACACCCTAAAAACATGCTCTTAAATTTAGTCGCGGCGACCGATCCCGCCTAGGCAAGCCGGAAAACAGGACTAAAGAGTAAATTTGAGCTTCGAGTGTTAACTAGACTGGTTTCCGATTAGGAACAGGGAGCCAAGCTTGGAAAACCGCCAGAGGCTACCGGCCATTTCATGATTAAAACCAGTGAAATTTGCTCGAAAAGTAGATGCAAAATTTTCAATATATTTTTACACACCTTATGAGATGTTAAATGCTCAATATATTTTTGCAGGGGACTAATACGCTACGGTGGCCTTATTTTGATCGGCTAGAAGTCGCCATATTACTTATGTATACAAAGTGACTATATTATCATGAGAAAAGACCAAGGTGTTCAACTAGTAAGGCTGCTAACAATAGAAGACAGCCCGGATGATTTCATAATCATAAAAAGATTACTATCTGACCAAGTCATAAATAATTTTTATAATTTTTCCTTCAGAGTCGATCACGTTGATCGTCTTTCAAAAGGAATCAAATTCATTAAAAAAGATGACTTGGACGTTATCTTGCTTGACGTTGAATTACCCGATGGTTCAGGCATGGACTTAGTGAATCGAATCCGTAAAAAGAATATAACAGTACCCATTATAATACTGACGAGTTATGACTACGCTAAAGTTGCTATCGAAGCGGTTCGAAAGGGTGCCCAGGACTATCTATCTAAGGATGAAATCACCAGCAAAAATCTCGTCCGCACGATATGCTACGCTATTGAACGTCAGAAATTAAAAAATAAGCTAACCAAAGCTTACAATCGTATTAAAGTTTTACATGGATTGTTACCTATATGCTGCTTATGTATGCAAATTCGTGATGATAAAGGTTATTGGCATCAGTTAGAAACGTATATGTCCGCCCATGCGGATGTGAATTTCAGCCATGGCTATTGTCCTACCTGCCTCGAAAAAAAATTAAAAGAATTAGAAAAGGTTAAACCCCCAACCGAACGAGCTCAATAAAACTGATATTCTTGCTTGACTTAATTCAGGATCGCAAATTAAATGCGGATTTTCGTGCACATTAAAAAGGCGTCGCCTGAGAAATCGTGATTAAGTCTTTCATCAACTCTAATGACAGGGAATGTGAACAGGATTTTTTCACAGCGAAATATATCGTTGGAATCGCCTGCATCGCGGCGTGAATCCAGTCAAGTGGTGATTATAAGATCTTGCTCGGGCGGTAGCAGAGTTAATCCTTGGCCCAATTGTAAATATATCAGGGAACCCCATTTGATTCTTCTAATTTCGTATCTTTTTGGTAACAAAAAACTTAAAATTTAGAACTTAAATAAAAATATGATTGGGAAATATTTGAGGATAATCTTGATAGCTGTATTTGCCATGAACTTGTCATGCCAAAGCCACGATGAATCAGAGGAAAACCAATCATGGATTGGGAAATTAGAGAGTAATGAACCGAATTATTTCGTCTTCGCTGATAGCTTCGATAAGGATACCCTGGAAGAGGATTTGCATCTTGAATTCTATCTTTCAATTCAATATCCGCTGACTTTTCCAGTGCCTGAATTTTTAGATGATTCTGGCGGCTGGGCGCCAGAATCATTATTTTTTTTTTATAACGGGCTGTATGATTTTTATATGTTTGAAAACGACAGATATGATTCAGCCCCGGTAATTTCGCGCCGGCAAAATCCTGGTCTTGCTTTCGAGTGGGGGCTTAAGAACAACCGAAGGATTCGTTTAGGTTGGTTCCATGAATCAAATGGACAGTCCATAGAAGCCGGTAGCGATAACAATAATAACGGCATGGATGACGGGCTCGAAAAGTTCGGGCTTGAGCGGTCAGATGGAGGAGAAGAATTTGCGCTTGGCCAGGTAAGTCGAGGTTGGGATTATGCCGTATTACAGCTTCAATTGAAATCGGAATCGGTGATCGAGATGACGCGGGAAAACCGCTGGCGTTACGAGATTGATTTACGACTCTTCTGTGACTGCCAGGGATTTGGACTATCCGGTAACCGGGAAGATAACATCTTTTGGGAACCGGTACGTGACCAACCCAAAATTCGTGATTTTGATGGATTACGGTTCATGTCTGAATACTCCTGGTTTCAAAATGGATGGTTAAAAACAACGATTGAACTGAAAACCGGTACCAGTGATGCCGATGCGTTTGGTAACCTGAGTGGAAAATTTTCACTGGGTGTGAATATCAGCAATACCTGGCTCACGGTCTTTTATTTCAATGGTTATGGCAAGGAACCTTCAACTTATCATATCCGGACAAACTATTTTGGCATCGGTTTCGAGCTTCGTTGATTTTGGCAAAAGGAGAATCTGTAATTTACCCTCGGGAATCAACCTTCCCTTTATTTTGGATCGAGATCTTTGAATATGATTAGTCCGTTTTCTGTTTACCGAACTGTCACACCGTCCATATCTTCAAATGCTTGGGAAGTTCTGGTAGCTAGTCTATCTAAAATTCGCTCTTGAAAATAAAAACATTGAGCCAATCTCCTTCTACACGAATCTGCCCGAAGTAATTTTAGGATCTGAACGCGGATACGTTCAACTTATTTGTGAACAGATCCCTACTAATTTCAAAAATGGCATCGGATAGCGAAGGACCAAAAAACGCGCGCTGGCCATTTCGCCAAGGGATAAATGGGGCTATTCTGGATCTTTCTTTGTGTGAAATATTGCCTTTTCTTGTGATAAACAATGACTCAATGTTTTTAATAAATATATTAAAACTCACCGACTTATTATCGACAGGCCAATCTGAATATTTTTGTACGACTTTTATAAGCGACTATCTTTACCATACATATCCTGAGATGAGAATAAACGAGTAAGAAAAATAATTTCAAATGGTGAAATTTAATTTCTGAAAATCTAAATATCGATTACAGTTAGGCTCTTGAAACAGAATCGTAATTTTATTCAATAAATCCAATTTCAAATTTTCAATTTTATTCAGTATATGTAGAGATAGGATTGAAAAAAATATGGAGTGTCAAGAATGAATTTAAAGAAATCTTTAGGAATAACGACATCGCCGGAAAAAAAAGACTCCCGGGATGACATTATCCGATATATAAACCTGAAACTCTCTGCCTTAGGCTGCCCGTGGTATAGTAAAGGGCACTATAATGATCTTGGTGTCGCAGAAGATCTCATTCGTAACTACCGAGAACGCAATAGGCTTTTTAAAAATACCCACACACCTGCAGACCATCGTATCCAGAATTTTCTTGATTCCTATTTTTCAGAATTAGCAGGGGATGATAAACCGCGCCTGCCCTTCACCACCTTTGTACTTGATCATTACGGGCTCGCGCGTGAGATGTCCTTACCTCCGGATAAAAACGAATTTATGACTGACATCATCGCTTCTTATCGAGTTCTCCAAGGGGTTCTCCACAACCCCAAAAATGATCGCCGAACGACCAAAGGGGTCTTTCATATAACAGAAGGCGGCCTGCCAATTCCTCCGGATAAAAAAGCAGTTCCTAAAAAGGTCTTTGCTCAATTTTTTAATAAGGCTTTCTATAATGTTCCCAAAGAATTGTTAAGACTCCCGTTCACATCTACACAGGAAAAACAGGCCGAACTATTCGTTTCTTTACTTCTGAGGCCGCTTGTCTGCCCAGAAGTTAAGAATGTTATTCCTTACAAATCAATGAAAATCCGCTTCTTCGCTCCCGGTAACCTGGTGAGCAACCTTGATTTCGTGGAATCCATTTTTGGAAACGCAGGTAACCCGGGACTTTTCGCCAATGATGCTGCTCTTGATGTCGAACACTGGACAGGTCACACAGGTTGTGTCATTCTGGCTCCCCACCTCCTTAACCTTACGAAAAAGGAATTAGGGCTGCCGCATATATCCCAAGCAACCGAACGGCAAAAATACGATGAAATGTGCTGGGAAAATCCGGAAGAGCTGTATAACAACGGTCAACCTTTCAAGATTACTTGTCGGGATGAACGCGGTATCATGGTCACAATTATTACGGACAATTATTTCGGATACTGCAAAAAAGAAGTTAAAACCCAGATAAGTTATGCTGCCAATCTGTACGGTCTGGTGGAAGAAGAACACGCTGGTGGGGCCATCGCCTTCCCTTGCTACCAGGAAGGTGAATCATTCTCTCTAAGCCGTTTCTTAAAACAAAGTAAACAGACGTTCTCAACACTGAAAAACTTCCTGGGCGACCGAATTACTTTACAGGAAGGTGGTTATGCAATTGATAATAATTTTAAGGACATTATTTATCTTCCGGAGAATGCAAAGATTCGCATGACTGAACAAGAAGCCAGCTGGATGAATAATGGCAAAGAAGAAAGGCTACGGATTCTAACCAATACTACCTACGTATTCCCGATAGGATATAAAGTTCACTTGGAAAAGCACCCGAATGCACCTAGCTGGCGCCTTGTCGGAACTAGAGCTGAGGGAACGTTGTGTCACAAGCCTTGCACGGTTTCCGGTGGTGGCAAATCGGAAATTTCAAAATCTATCTGGGACGCCATTCATTACGGCTCTGTTTTCATCTCCGATTTCGAAAAAGACTTAAACTTTGCCGAAAAAATCATCAACTACGATTATGGCAAAAGACTGCGTTACTCATCGCACACCTCAACTCCAAGTCGTCCACTTTTAAGCCAAGAACGTAGTCTTGGTTCGGTTATCAAGCTACTCACACCGTCCTCGGCATTTACAGATGAATACAATGCCTGGTTAAAAACCATCTCTGATCATCTAAAAGCTCTGGTTTACGCGATCAAACGTTTTTACAAACAAGAATGGAAAGGGGACTGGCGCCCATATTTTAGTGTAAACATTATCAATGGAAAGCCAGGCCATGAGCTACACTATAAAAATCGGAAGATCGTCGGTCTCTATTTAAGAGTCGGTATTGGAACAGAAAACAGGTGGCGTACCTTCAAACTTCGCCAGGACTTTATCCCATCGAGCAAGATACAGTGGGAAGATGACATCTCCGTGTCTGTTATTGTCCCTTCAAAACAGCTACGTTATCTCAACCCGGAATATAGGAATCCGAGCGTTAAGATTGTGGAAAACTGCGAGTATCGTTTTTTCCAGAGGCCAGACGATGCCATTGTTCGTGGTTACGATAAGCAAGCAGAGTACGACTTGGCATCCAAGAACTGTTTTATTTCAAACTTCCAGCCTCTTACCTTGGAGGATGTGAGAGACATCCAGGAACGGGCCATTCGATTTTCAGAATACACGGAGCCCATGCGCAAATTATTAAGAAAAGCGGCCAAGGGCTCTTCTGGATCATACACGGTAACATCAGACCGTCCGAGGCTTGTCAATGGTAAACCGACAAAGAACCCGCGTTATCTGCAAGTTCGCCCGAGTCTTTTGAGTCACAGAGACCATTATCTGGCTGAAATTGGTTTCCGACTGCACCGACAGATCCCTGCCGACAGCCCGGTATACTTTCCGGTGAACGCAATACTCCCCGGCCGTCGTAATAATCCGGCCGAGCCGGGAATTCGCCCCCTTGCAGTCTATAATCCCATTCACTACCAGGAACTTCCGGAATTGTTTATGGAATTTATCTGTAGTTTAACTGGTAAATCGCCTTCAACCACTGGTGCCGGTACCGAAGGAGCGTTGACCAAGGGCCCATTTAATGCCTTAGCCGCGACCACTGACTTAAACAATGCATTGCTCTCCTATATTCTGACGGAATATCAGGTATTTTCTACCGCTGCCGGATATATCGGTAGAAAATACAAAGTCGAACACGACATTAGCCTTCTTGTACCGGAGATATGGTGTCGTATGGGAGAAGAGGAGAGATTGCCAAAAACTTTTATCGAAAACAAATTCCTCGAAAAACTGGAAGACTTCGAATACAAAGGAAATACGATCCGTGCCAGTAGGCTTGGTTACCGCATTACAAGCGAATTTTGCAATCGGTATCTAGGAAGAATTTTTGACAGCCCGAATTCGGTATTTCCTAAAGATATGCTGAAACCGGAGCTGCAATCCATGGAAGAGTATGTGGATGGTATTAACAATATCGTTGAAACCCAGGAACGTGTTGCCAGATCTTACATTAAAGACAGTAGCGTCAATGCAGCAATTCCACCCCTCAAAGCATTGATCTACATCATGGCGGATGGTTCATACGAAGGGATGGATGGTGCATCCCCTGAATTCAGAAATATGTTTAACCGTGAAAATGTTATAAAGAGTGCTTGGTACCGGGCTAGGCTGGAGAGAAAAGTCAAGCTGGAAGCAGCCCTTATGAACCACCATCTAGACTACCTAAACAACATTTCCAACACCATGGTGCGCGATCCTTTGAACATTTGCGATATCAAAGACATTAATAGACGCATCGAGTGGGTGAAATCCGAACTCGAAAAACTCCAAGGTGAAAATTCTTGGCAAGAGTTAATCGGAACCTTAGGCGCTGACCCCCTTTACAGAAATGAAAAAAAATGAACATCACACCAATTCTGTTACAAGTGGTTTTGAGGTCAGAGAAGGTTAACCTTAATTTTTGGGTGGCGTAACAAGCAGGAGACCTGACTAGACTTTTTATCCTTTAGCCAAAATTATAATTTTTTTTGTGCTCAAGTTTTTCTATTTTATCGCTTCTTCTCGGATTTCTGTAAAATTGCATCTTCCTGATGACAGTGGTGTTACAGATTTATAATACTA
>JAVJHY011478361.1:0-13522 GCA_035593235.1 Phascolosoma agassizii | reverse complement strand
GCATCTGATATGCGGATCCAAAGTGACATAGGGTCCTGTCTAGGGTCTGCGAGATGAAATGCCCATGCATCATCCCTGCTCTAGGATAGAATTTTCTGCATCAGCACTAAATCCATCCAACGATCAAACTTGAAACCAACTTCAGGCAAACGTGCGATATGGGTAAAACCTATGCGCTCATGGAAAGCGATACCAGCGTGGTTTTCGGCGCTGATCCCTGCCCAGAGGCTGTGAACATTGGAAGCCACTGCATGGGCTTGCAGCGCTTCCATCAAGGCGCGCCCAGCCCCGCTGCCGCGCGCATTTGGAGCCAAGTTGATCGAATGTTCTTTGGTATGGGCATATCCGGGCCCGCCTCGAAACGGAAAATAGGTCGCGAACCCGATCAGCGCACAGTGGTTTTCAGCTACAAAAAAAGCCCCATCACGTGCTTCTATTTCAGCCGTAATTCCAGCGCGGGACTTCGTAACAAGAGTACGACGCCGGGATAGCGATAGAGTAGCGATGCTTTCAATCCGCCGACGCGATACGGACGATCTCCGATCCCATCGCCATCCTGGTCCCAGCCAAGGTAGTCACCCCATTGGTTGCCTCGCCCGGTCCCTCCCCAGATCTGGTCCTCTGCTCCGACATAGAACACTTGCTGCCGGTTTCCTCGCACGACGTTTCCCTCTACGCGATTTCTCCGACTTCCCGCCCAGACCTTGATCCCCAGATCGTTGTCGAGCACATGGTTATCTAGAATTTCGTTCTCCGTACTCGAAAAGAAGAAGAGTCCCGTTCCGTTTCGCTCGAGCCGATTTCCCTCAATCTTGCAAAACTGAACGTCTCGAAAGAGGAGTCCGTTTCGCTTGTTGTCCGACGCGCGATTCCCAATCACGATGAGATGAAAGCTCCCCATCAACGCGTACCCGATCTTGTTGTCGTGGCTCTCGTTGTCGCGGATGGTATTGCGGTACGAGTACATGTAGTGGATACCGAAGCGTTGCCCGTGTGTCTGATTCTTTTCAATTACGCTGTCTTCGGTTGCGGCGACATAGATTCCGTCGCGCGAATCGGAGATGTTGTTCCCACTCACGAGTAAGTGCTGTGAATCATGAAGCTGGATTCCATTGCCGCGATCCGTCATCCGGATTCCATCACGACCGCGAATCCGGTTGCCGATGACCCGGACGCCATCGGTCTTGTTGACCCAAATTCCGAAGGCGCAGTCGTAGAGTGTGTTGTCCCGAATCACAGAGCCTATGGCGGCGGACTCGACGTACACGCAGGCATCGGAGTCCCCGACTTCTAAGCCGCTGTTATGCACGGTCAGGCCCTCGACCCGCACGCCGGGCGACGCCACTGAGATCACCCGCCCGCGACCCTGTCCGTCTATGCTCCCGCCTGCGCCCCGTAAGGTGATCCTTCGATCGATGCGGACGGGGCCCTCGTAGTTCCCGGGCCCAACTTCAATGACATCGCCGTCTTCCGCTTCCTGGATCGCGATTTGAAGCGACGCCCCTGATTCGAGCCGGAGCACGCGAGCGCCGGACTCTTGAGAAGCGAAGATCGCAGCGACCACAAGGATCGCAGCGATCGATCGCCAATCTCTTGCGCGGCTCGGGCTGCGCAAGAGCCGCGTCACAGGTCTTCGAGCCCCTCGCGATACATTTCGAGTTTACGCTGCTGTGAAGCGCCGAGATTCGGCGTCGTCTCGAGCTTCGGAATGACTAAGAGCGGTGGGCAGACTGCTGGATTTCGATATGTCGCCTCGCAGTCGAGGCAAGACATACATTCACGCGCGTCGATCACGCCATCGGGTCGAATCGCGCGTGGCTCGCACGCGGGCGCGCAGATTTTGCAAGAACCGCAGAACTTTCGGCGCTGCGGACCTGCTGGACGAAAACTACTGAGCAACGACAAATAGCCGCCGAGTGGACACAGATATCGGCAGAACGGTCGGTACATCACGAACGACAGTCCGAGTAGAAGAAGCCACCAAGTCATGAAGCCCCAATGGCGAGTCCAGGCTGGGACGAAGAACGTTGACTTGAAGGGTTCGACTTCGGCCATCTGTTCACCGAGGACCGAATCCCATAGAAAGACAACAACGAGCAGCGCGACGACTCCATACCGGAGGTACCGGAGTCGGAAGTGAATCGCGTCGGGCAGCTCGAATGTCTTGATCCCAATTGCTTCGCTGATATTGAACGCAAGCTCGTTCATCGCACCATAGGGACAGATCCACCCACAGAAGACGCCGCGCCCCCAATAGAGCGAGACGCCCGTGATGAAAGTCCAGAGAATGAAGATCAGCGGCTCGCTCAAGAAGAGATCCGGTCTCCACTCCCCGGCGAGCATTTGTGCGAAGGTCAATATTTGCGTGACCGATGGCTGTGCACTTAGATGGACACCGACGTAGAGAAACCCGATGACGAGTGAAGCGAGATGGAGTCTCTTGATCCGCTTGGGGTCCGCGGTCGTGTAACGGCGAGCGATGAAAATCGACATCACCACGGCGAGATAGGCCACCAAACCTACGACGTCGTAGATCCGGTTGTACCAGGCCTGGTACCAGATCGACTCACTGAGATCCCTCTCCGTTTCGTACACGGAATCGGGTAGTCGATGCATGGAGGTAAACTCGTGGAACTCGCGCGTGAATGCGCCGCGCTTGTCGTAGCGGCTGCCAAGAAACACAAATTCGAAGGGTGCGCCCGGGTCGAGTTTGCCTCCGCGGGCGACGAAGATGGCCCCTTCTGTGAAGTTGGGGGCGCCTGTCGCTGGGGTTCCCGAGAGATTCGTGTGATCCGTGTCGCGGAAGGTGATCTCGCGGAGACCTTGGCGAATTCGGACACGATCGAAGATGCCACCCCGAACGTAGGCTGATCCCTTGAACGACTCCCGACCTCGACCTAACACGATGACCAGATGTTCGTCTGGAGCGAGTTGGCTCATGGCGTAGTTGTAGTCACCGCGCCCCATCAAGGCGATTCCAATCTGGGGCGCGTCTGCGATCGTGAAGTAGAGGTCGACGAAGGGTTCCTTGCCCTTTGCGTTCCCCATCTCTTCCTGCGTCACGGTGAGTCTGCCGAGCGCCTTGCGAGCTACCATTTTGTCGAACGTCCACGGGACTTCTTCCGAGACGAAGGAGCCCGGACGAATGGAGGCTAGGTCGACGACGCCGACGGCTGCGCCTAAGCCTTGGGCGAGGGCGGTGACGGTTGCACCTGATATCGCGTCGATTTCGACCGCGTCCGGACGACTCGAGCGGCCGACGACGATGCGTTCCGTTGCGCTCTTCCCGGCATAGAACTCCGCGAAGTCATGCAGGACCGACTCCGGAATGCCTGTCAGGAGAATCGGTTCGCTGTGGTGAATCACTTTCGCGCCCGTGATCATCGCCTTCGGATCGATCGCAACGAGCGTGACGAGGGGTTTTCCGGAATAGGCTTTGACGTCGACGATATCCGTCGACAGCGCGACCCAACCGACCTCTTCGCCGTCGGCGTCGAGGCCCTGCCAATACACCGCGTCGTCGACCGGCTCGAAAGTCGCGGCATTCGGCAGCACCGATTGGCAATCCATTGCCCTGCAATCGAGTTCGGAGGGCGCAGGGGACGCAGCGGCAGCGAAGTGCGCCATGGAGAGGCAAATAAGCCAAACCATGACGACTCTGCTGGCGAGCAGCCCCGCGCCTGAGCGCGGGATGGACAATATTTACGCCTCGACGAACATTCGGCCACGCATCTCAAGATGCAGTGCGTGACAGAACCAGGGGCAATAGTACCAGTACAGGCCCGGCTTTCCGGCGATGAACGTCGCGCTCTTCGTGTCTCTAGCGTTCACGAGGAAATTGACGTCGTGCATTGACACGCACATGCCGTGAGAGAGATCTTCGACGCTATCGAGATTCGTCAGAATGAGCTGAACCTCGTCCCCCGTCTTGACGGTGAATTCCCCGGTCGCGAAGACCGGCGCGACACTCGTCATGTAGACGCGAACCTTATTTCCGCCCTTACGGATGACCTTGTTGTCGACCAGCAGATCCACTCCGTCCTCGGCGGCCATCGCCGAGTAGTAGTCGAATCGCGGCCCTTCTCGCACCATGATCTTCGAGGGGTGAATCAGTTCCCGCTTCACGACGACGCAGTCGTGGGGCTCTGAGAAGGTGGGTCCGTCGTGGACGAGTTTCATCTCATCGCCCGAGATGTCCAGAAGCTGATCATTCTCGGGATGGAGCGGGCCGACGTTCAGGAAACGGTCCTTCGAGAACTTGCACAGCGCGATGAGCCATTTCCCGTCTGCGTCTTTCGTCTCGCTCATCGAAGCGTTCGTATGTCCGACCTGGTAGTGGACATCAATCTTTTGAAGGATGGGATCGATCGTCTCATCCGTGTAGGCCGCGATCGCCTTATCGATGTCCCACTTGGTGATCACCGAGTCGATGAAGATCGAGGTGTAGGCGTTCCCGCGACCATCGAACGCGGTGTGCAGCGGACCCAAGCCAACTTCGGGCTCACCGATGACCGCGTCGCGTGGACTGATTTTGCCGGCGAAAGCATCGTCGAGCTTCTCGATGTCGACGATGCTCACGGTCGGTGACAGTTTCCCTGAACAGATCGCATAGCGTCCGGTCGGATCAATATTCACGCCGTGGGGACTCTTCGGGATCGGGACTCGAATGACGTAGGCGCTGTCCTCGCCCCGCGCGTCGACAACGGGCACTGAACCATCTCCGACCCGAATCGTTTTGCCCGCCGCGACCGCTTCTTCAATCGCCGGGATGTTGAACACGTAGAGATGGTCGCGATCGACCTCCATCATGCCAGCGAGATCGGTCCCACCCTCGGAGTTGTAACAGGTCGCGAAGGAGTATTTCCCCTGATAGTCCGTGGCACAAAGGTCCATATTGGATTCGACCAGGACCTGCCAGCGGACCTCCATCGCCTCGCCGTCGATCGCCGTATGCATCGCGCCGTACGATTCGGGATTGTGAAGATCTCGCCCGTCGTTTGGTTGAGGCGTTCGAAACTCCGCGTTACAGAGCACGAGACCCGTCTTGTGACGCTGAGGGAAGATCCCGTGCGTTCCCTGTGAGTTCGGAATGTCGACGATGCGATCCACTTCCATCGTGTCACAGCGAACCCGAGCGAGTCGCGCACTCATCTTGTCGTTGACGTAAACGTAACGCCCGTCATAGGTCCCATCGGTATAGGACAGATGAACATGGTGGGTATCGCCGCAGGTTCGACCGCCGAGCAACTCTTTCGAGAAATCGTCGCTCCCCCATCCGGTCGCGGAATCGCGGTTGAAAACTGGAATCCGCTTGAGCTCGCGCATCGAGGGAACACCGACGATCCGAATTTCCCCCGACTGCCCTCCGCTCCAGAATCCATAGTAGTCGTCGAGTTTTCCGGGAGGCACGTGGGCGGAAAGCCCGGTTTCGGCAGGCGCATGGGCACCTTCGGTCGGCGCACTGCTTGGCGTTTCTTCTCCCCGACACGCCAAGGCTGCAAGGGCCGCGGCCCCAGCGCCGAGCGCGACGCCTCCCTTGATGAAATCACGCCTTCCTGCGTCCTCAAGGGTTGGGTCCTGGGAATCAGTTTTCTGGTCGGCCATCGTGCACTCCTTGGGTTGTTAGGCAAAGCCTTTTGCAAAGCCTCGTGACGAAGTTCTCGAAGTGGAATCGAGAACCCACGCATTGAATACGCAAGTGGCGTGCCGTGTTGACTGATCTTGGCTGAACTCTGGGTCGGATCGATGGTGCTCAAGCGCTGAGTCGCTAGGCGGATCCTAGGTCAATCTTAAGGGCCGATGCGTTTGGAACGCGTGATCAATTTGGGGGGCGCGTACCCCGAACGGTTTATGCCAAGGCCGTTTCCGCTTTGTGCCGCGCGGCAACCAGTGTGACATTTCGCTACAAAAACGTCGAAATGTCACACGGGATTGGAGCCGATCGGCGACGGCTGGCGACTCGGCAGCATCCTGTCGGGCGCCGTCGGCGCTGAGCCGACTAGAGCGTTTCGCAGTTGGGGTCGGCGATGGAATCAGCGCTTCGGCCCATGGCGCCGTCGCAAGCGATGATTCGCAGCGATTCTTCAGCGGCAACACGCTGACCATCGACCGACGGGTGCCACCCATCGAGAAAGAGCGCCTGTCCTTGCCGTCGCGCGGCGTGGAAGGCCGGCAGCGGATCGATGAGTAACCACCCCTTCTTCTTCGCGAGGGCGGCAAGATGGGTCGGCACGGGATGCGGAAGCGGCCTCCCGAGCTGACGACGATAAGGGAACGCAAGGATCGCGAATCGTGCACCTTGCGATTCCGCGACTGCGGCCATGTCTTCGTATTGTTTCTCGAGCCATCGCCACTGGACGGTGTCGGTCCGCTCGACGGGGGCGAGAGCCGCGACGGCATCCGCGCCTTTGATCTTCGAGAAGTCGACATCCGCGAGGGATTGTTCGCGAAGATCAACGCAGAGCCGCGAAAGTTGGCATGCGCGAAGCATCAACGAGCGCCCTGCGTGAACGCCCTGGCCGCGTGCGGGGTCGGGGAATGCGCCGTCGGGGATTCCGCCTAATAGGAGGCGAGTCTGCCCGCCGAAATGGATTGTCGGGTCATTCAGGTCGTTGATGCAGAACTGGACGAGAACGATGTCGGGCGCGTATTCGGGGCCGACATCCTCGAGCAAACGCGCTTGATTCCACGCGCTGTAGCCCCCGGTCCCGAGGTTCACGACCTCGACCTTCGCTTCGGGTAAATCCTCCCTCGCGAGGCTTTCGAGAACGCGCGGGAAGGTCTGATCCTCTCGTACGCCGTATCCGAACGCGATCGAATCGCCTAATACGAGAACGCGGGTCGATTCAGGATCGCGGGGACGAAGGGCGACCGGCCCGCGGAATCCGTCGGCGTTGATCGCGTAGGTCGTTTCGTCGATCGTGGCCTCGACACCCGGACGCCCGCGATAAAGCCATTCTCGGTCGGGGCGGAATTCGTGGAGCGCGCGGAGGTCGAAGACTTCGGGGCTCGGGACGATGATTCGGTAAGAGATTTCGGCGATTAGGGCGATGGCGACGATGAGGGCGGTCAGCGTGAACGCGACGAACGCGAATCGGCGACCGTTCGAAACGTCATTTTCGCTCTGATGTCCAGATGCCAACATGGCCCTCCGATTGCCCTCGATCCCTTTGGTTGAGAATCGCATAGGCCCAGTCCCATTTCGAGTCGGGGCTGGGTTCGACAGATTTGAATTGAAGGCGATTCTCAGCGCCAGCCGCGCCCCGTTTATTCGCCCTCTACGTCGACGAACGCTCGGTTCGGAAATTTGACGGTTTCCGGATCGGGGTAGAGGATCTCAAGCGCTTGACGTGCAACGAAAAGGCAGGGTCGTCGCTCCATTCGGCAGCGATTGGGATACTTCATTCTTCCTGGATAGTCCTCAAGAGGAGGGGTAGAACCCCCTGTTCGAAGCTTGCGTTAGGCCGGTGGATCCGTAGGCCAACAATCGGACGCAATCATTATAAGAGGAAGACCGATCTTGAGCGCCGGCCGAGAGGGGTCGGGAGTATCTTTCGACATCTCCGCGGTGCGATCCGCCCCTACCGTTGGGGCATAATATAGAGTGAGCCAAAGGTCGTCAGGTCTTCTGGCTTGACCTGAGACCCGACTCCCTTTCTAGAGGCTCGGCGATCGGCGGCGAATCGTGCTGCTGGCAACGAAGATGCCCGCACCGAAGAGAAGCGCCGATGCCGGCTCGGGAACGGCAGCGCCGGGGCTCTCAGAGATGACCCAGCCGTTCGTGTGACTCGCTGAGGTGTATCGGGCACCGAGGTGCCAATCTGTTTGGGCGAGAAGCCCAGTCGCGCCGAAATCGACCGTCCATGTATACACGCCACCGACGGCAACGGACGGATTCAAATTGATGCAGATAAACCCTCCGTTGGAACCGTTGCATCCCTTGCCGCTGAGGGGGCCGGCTTTCAGCGCGCCTGACGGGCCGGAAGACAGAATCGGATTGACGTACCCGTTGGCCACCTTGAACTCGACATCGACGAGACTGGTTGCAGTGACGCTGAAGGCGCCGGTTGTGTCGATCGTGTAAGTGGCCTGCCAGATGTCGGTCGAAACTTGAGTGACATCCAATGTGTAGGTCCCGCCGAGGCAACCTGCGGTCGCGCAGTCGATCGTGGCCGCTCCAGCGATGCTCGCTGAGCCCACAATGAAAGCAGAAAAGAGAATGGAGGCCGAGATGAGAAGCTTCTTCATGGGAGCGGTTCCTTAGTTAGGCAAACTTTTGTGTTATGAGGGAGTAGCCACCCTACCGCGAGAAGGAACAAATTTTCTGATCAATCTCGCCCGATCGAGAATTTTGCTTCTGACTTGCGTGCTGCCGAATCCGAGGCAGCAATCATTCGCGTTTTAGGAACACGATGGGACTGCTCTTCTCAGATCCGAGTTCCAGCATGTTGAACCGCAGTTGAGCAGGTTTCTTAGCTTCGGCGGGACTCTGGGCCGAGGCAACTGGGCACGGCTCGTCGGACTCGACGCCGGGACGAAGGTGAGGAGCAACGCTCGACGCATGTTCGCGGTGCGGTTCGCCCCCGAGCCGGGTGTGGACCCCAGCAAGTAGGGTCAATGCTAAGACCGCGACGCGTCGACTCTGTTGAGGGTTGATCACGTGCGGTCCTCCATTGTGGGTTCAGCCTATTGAGGTTGACGGCATCCTCGCGGCGGCGCTCGCTCGCTTCCTGGATCAGGTAGACGCTCTATCTACTCAAGGGGCTGAGTCCCCCGGAGGACGTCGACGCCAAGCCTGCGAAATGTTCGGAGTCCGACAAATCCCGCAAAATCGCGAAGGCCTGCGTTCCGTTGAAAATCGGCCAGCTCGTTCCAGTGAACGCGCGTGAAGTCATCAAAATAACATCAAATTGAGTCGCCCTTTTCGCTGGTACTGTGCGGATTCGAGGCGATCTCCTTCACAACTCGTGTTTGAGGGTTGCTTAGTCCGGCCGCCAACGCGTGCATCGCGTGACGTGCTTTCGGATGGGCCGCGCACCGCGGTTGTTCGTGCCCATCGACGAGGAGTCTTGAGATGATGAAACCAAGTTCCGACGAATATTCTGGAGAGCGAAGGGGCGCGTCGTCGCGCGACCTGTGGGTTAGACCGCGCACGTGGCTCACGGCCGCGGCCGTGTTTTTTCTTGTGTTCTGTTCGATCTGGGCGATCGATCGCGCAGGGAGTTCGAGACTTGGAACGATCGATTCAGTGAGATTTCTTGACGTCGCGTCAGGGACCGGGAATTCCCCACCCGAGCGGGCAGCAGATCCGGTTGCATCCTCGACGAGTGAGGGCTGGCTCGCGTTAGTCGAGTCTCAGCTCGAGACACTGGAGTACGAGGTGGGTGAATCAGCGCTCGGTCTTCAGGCACCGAATCGAGCGCACCGGCTGCGGAGCTATTTCGACGGACAGGGCGTTCGGATCGTCGATCGGGAAGCACCGGGCCAGCCAGAACTACTTCGTCTCGGGGCCCTTCGAATCGGGCGCGAAGATGACCTCAAGGCGATCCCTACTGGCGTGCTTGCTCGGGAAGGATCGCGCGTTGAAATTTCCCACTCTGCTGGATCTTTCGTTCAGTGGTTCGTGAACGGTCCGTCGGGGCTTGAACAGGGCTTCACGTTGAATCGGCGTCCTGCCGGTGAGGGAAGACTTCGGCTCGAAGTTGGAGTCACGGGCGCGCGCGTCGAAGCATTCGGAGAAGGCCTCACTTTCCACAGCGATGCAGGTCGTCGACTCAAGTACGACAAGCTCTACGCGGAAGATGCCGACGGACGCGAGCTGCCTTCGGTGATGGTGGCGCAGGCCGATGGACTCTGGATCGATGTCGATGACTCCGGGGCTGCCTACCCCATTTTGATTGATCCACTTCTGACATCGATGTTCGACCACGAAATCGAATCGAACCAGGTCGATGCGGATCTGGGGCTGCGGGTTTCGTCGGCGGGTGACGTGAACGGAGACGGCTACGACGATGTTCTCGTCGGGGCGCCCGGATATGACGCGGGCGATGTCGACGAAGGTTTGGTCTTTCTCTTTTTCGGTGGTGCGGGTGGAGTCGGGGACGGCAATCCGATCAACGCCGATGCGAGTTTTCAGTCGAATATCGCAGGGGCTCGCATGAGTCGGGCTTCTTCGGCCGGCGATGTGAACGGCGACGGTTTCGACGACATCCTCATCGCGTGCGAAGCCTGCGAGAGTAGTCTTGCTCAGGAAGACGAAGGGCTCGCAATGATTTTTCTGGGTGGACCTACGGGACCGGGAAACGGGATGCCCGCGAATGCCGACACCGTGCTGCAGTCTAACCAATCCTTCAGCTATTTCGGAGGTGACGCCGCCTCGGCGGGCGATGTGAATGGCGATGGTTATGATGACGTGATCGTCGGACAGGCGATTTACTCGAATGGTGAGTCGGCAGAGGGCGCTGTGTTCATCTATCTCGGCGGCGCGAGCGGAATCGCAAGCGGCGGGCCTTTGACCGCCGATACGGTGATCGAGTCGAATCAGGCCAGCGCGCTTTTGGGAATCAGTGTCGCTTCGGCCGGTGATGTGAACGGCGATGGATTCGACGATGTCATCGCGGGCGCATCGGCTTACGACGGCCCCCTCCCCGACTTAGCGGCCGCGTTGGTTTTTCATGGCGCCGCGTCGGGCATCGCTTCCGGGGATGCGAGCACATTGGCGGTGTCCGTGATCGATGCCGATCAAGTGGGGGCGTCGATTCGTGTTGCGTCGGCCGGGGATCACAACGGTGATGGGTTCGGTGATGTGCTGGTCGGCTTCCCGCTCGACGACAGCGTGGCAACGAACGCCGGAATGGCTTTCCTTGTCTACGGGAGCGCGACCGGTCTCCCGGTTTCGGCCTTTCCGGGCAGCCTCGGCATTCGGATTTTCGCGGATGGTCTAACCGGTGACCGCGCAGGTGCGAGTGTTGCATCGGCGGGGGATGTCAATGGGGACGGGTACGGCGATCTCATCGTCGGGGCCTCGCACTATTCAAACGGAGAACTCGAAGAGGGAGTGGCGATGGTCTTTCTCGGCGGGGCCGGCGGGCTCCCCGACAACACGAGTGTGTCGGGGGCGTATCGCGCCTTCGAGGGCGAACAGAGTGGCGCGCGCATGGGCACATCGGTCGCATCTGCGGGTGATGTGAACGGCGATGGGTTCGATGATGTGATCTTGGGCGCACCGGAATTCGATGGTCCTCAAGTCAATGAGGGATCCGCGTTCGTGTTTCATGGCGGGGGCGTTGGCTTGACAGACGGGGACCCGACGACTGCGGATGTGTTCATCGAATCGAATCAGGCTACCGCGCGCTTAGGCGTGAGCGTCGCGTCGGCCGGGGACATTAATGGCGATGGATTCTCGGATGTCATCGTTGGGGCTCCTCGGTACGACGCGGGAGAGTTTGAGGAGGGCGCGGCGTTTCTCTTTTTGGGTGGCCTAGGTGGAATCGCAAGCGGGCATCCCGGAACCGCCCATGCGCTGATCGAAGCCAATCAGGCGAATGCGCGTCTTGGCGAAAGTGTTGCGTCTGCAGGAGACGTGAACGGCGATGGGATCAGCGATGTCATCGTGGGAAGCCACCTTTATGACGCCGGCCAGACGGATGAAGGGGCGGCCTTTGTCTTCCTTGGAAGCGCCTTGGGGATTGCAGATGGTGATCCGTCCTCCGCCCATGTCCAAATCGAATCGGATCAAACGAACGCAATGTTAGGTCTCAGTGTTGCGTCGGCGGGCGATGTGAATGGTGACGGATTTGGCGATGTGATCGTCGGCGCCCCTGACTACACTGCGGGCGAAACGGATGAGGGCGTGGCATTCATCTATCTGGGATCGGCCGCAGGGATTCTGAATGGAAGCATCGGCGCGGCACACGCCCAGATCGAGGCCGACCAGAGTTTCGCGAGCTTCGGGGAGAGCGTCGCCTCAGCCGGCGACGTCGATGGCGATGGGATCGGTGACGTGATCGTGGGTGCGCCGAGGTATGACCTTGCGGCGGCGGATAGCGGCGGTGCGTTTGTGTTTCTAGGGACGCCGTTCGGGATCGGAGACACCAACGCGCCGAGTGCGCATGCCTCGATCGGTCCGGGCCCGGGCCAGTTCAATGCGAGGATGGCGAAGAGCGCGGCCTCGGAGCGCGTGAGTTCGCCGAGGTTCGCGAGCTTCGTCGCCGTCTCGACGAGTCCGTCGAGCGAATCGACCCAGCGCTGCGTCTCCACGACCCGCAGACGGGCCGCGCTCCAGTCGTGCCACGCCGCGCGGACCTCGTGCCGGACGGCCCACTCGGCCTCCAGCACGCGCTGCTCTTCCGCTCGCAACGCCGCGTCGGCCTGGCCGCGCTCCGCGTCGAGCCGCCCCGAGAGCGGAATCGAGAACGTCAGGCCGGACGCGACGATCCACGGATCCGGGACGCTCTCGGTGATCCTCAGCACGCTGAGCGAGAATTCCGGGTCCGTCCAGCGTCCGGCGTTCTCGGCGCCAGCCGTACGGACGCCGGCGCGCAGGCGCGCAAGCCGTAGGCCGGGATGGAACACGAGCGCGACGAGCTGGCCCTCGCTCAAGCTCAGGCCGTCGGTCGGGTCGAACGCGGCGGCTGGAGCTCGGCCTACGGCGTGCGTACCATTTTGCTGCAAATGGTCAGTTTGTATTACTTCTGTCATAATTAGCTTGTGGTTTTTAAGTTTCTATTGTTTTGAAATGGAAGCATCCCCTGTTTTGACTTATGCCGCTAACTTATACACCATGTCCTCTACGCTTTCCCAATCTTTGACCCATGATTCGCTACGTTGAGCCGCTCTAATCTGCAAAACGTTGTGAGCTCCTTCTCTACTCCATAACATTTTTTGTTTTCCTTTTTGACGTTCATTGATTAGCGTATTCACTGTAGACTCTGCTAGATTACTAGTAAATACTAAGCCTTTATTTTTTCTTTCTCCATAATTTACAATACCGTCCGTATTATTGCTAATATAGGTTGAGAGTTTATAGAGTTTAGCACAAAGAGGCTTGTCTACTACTATTGTTTCTATCTCAATAAGTTCTTTTAGACACTCCAATGCCTTATCACAATTACCGTGCCAGAGGTTCCATTTAGCGCTTTGCAATAACTCTTTACCGATTTCAGGTATCGAGATATTTTGAAATTTCATGGCAATATGGAACCAATCCAAAATATAAGTCATACTTTTGAATTCTTCATTAATCGAATATGCAATAGATTTACAGTTATCAGCTCCATCTGCTAAACATGTAACTTCCGTGCCTTTTCCCATACCCTCGGTAATACAAGCATTTTTAAATAATGTTTTCATAGTGTATTGCTTTTTTTAACTGTTCATTTTTATCATTTATTATACTTATATAATATTCATCTTTATTATCTATAATTTCATCCTTCTTCTTTAACTCATTTTGTTTTATTATTAACAATTTATTTAATCTTTCAATTTCTTTATCTTTATCTTTAATATCATCATTTTTATT
>JAVJHY011478252.1:0-13524 GCA_035593235.1 Phascolosoma agassizii | reverse complement strand
CGCCGGAGGTGAACTCCGGTGGGGTCCCCCTCCGACTCCGAACGCTTCGCCTTCGCGGCTCGCTTCGCTCCCCGGAACTCTTCCTGCGGAAGACTTCTTTTTGGGAGGTTTTCCCGAAAACCTCCCCCCGCCGGAGGTGAACTCCGGTCGGGTCCCCTCCGACTCCGAACGCTGTGCGTTCGCGGCTCGCGTCGCTCCCCGGAACTCTTCCTGCGGAAGACTTCGTCCGTTGAGTCTTTGGCTCGATCAACGGGGAAAGTGCTTTGTGACCTGCGGACGCAACATGTCAAGTTAAGCGACTGGCGGAATTAGTCGCGACATGTCAAGTTAAGCGACTGGTGGATCTTAGGCGCGATATGTCAAATTCAGCGACCGGCGGCTCTGTATAGCCACTCAGGTGGGCGCGCCCAACACGCAAGACTCAATGAACGAAATCTGCATGCATTCGATCACGATGCGTGGCCACTCGGAGAAGCGACACGTGCCGGCATGCGCTGGTGCTCGTCGTGATGGGCGACAACTGGCGCACCGACGCGAAGTGCTCACCCACCATCGGTAGTTCTATGGCGGCAGTCGTTCTATGGGACGAAGAGGTTGGTCTCGCCGACAATGAAGCCGAGGTCGGTTTGTCCGCCCATGAGAACGACCCGCCCGTCTGGCAGTGCCGTGGGGCGGATGCCCGCCAACGCCAGCGGAAGAATGTCGGGAATCAAACTCCACTCACCCGAAACGGGATCGTACTGGTTGATGTTCGTGTGGGAGACATCGTCCTCCCGCCCGCCGAATAGATAGACCGTGCCCGATGGAACCTTCGCGAGGCCATACGAGCTCAGCGCATCAGGCACTGCACCGATGTCGGTGAATGCGAACGTCTCGCGATCCATCGCGCGAATCGTGTTGGTCGAGTAGCGTCCAGGGAACACCAGCGCCCGCCCGTCGGGCAGCGTTCCCAGCAATGAGAGAAGATGCGTTTCGGGAAGCGTCGCGGCTTGCGGCGTCACCGAGTGATCCATCGGATCGTAGATCAGGATCTCGTCGATCGCGCTGCCCGAAGGATCGCCTGGTGTCGTGAAACCGCCTGCAATCACGATACGGCCGTCGTCGAGTTCGTAGGAGAAGTAGCTGGCCCGCGGCGAAGGTATCTCCGTGCCCACCAGTGGCGTCGACATCCCGCTCGCGGGATCATAGAGCTCGAACGTCGTGAGAATGATGGAGGTCCTCGTGGTTCGCCGGTTTCCACCGAACATGACGATCTTTCCGGCGTCGGGTCCTCGATTCAACATGTACACCGAGTGTGCTCCGCGGCGCTCGGTCATCGTGCCGGCAGGCGACCACATGCTCGTCGTCGGGTCGAAGACGAAGATCGCGTCATTCGACTCGAGGGCGAACTGAGCCGGAACACCACCGGAGATCAGCATGCGGCCGTCGGGTAACACGATCGAGCTAGTGCCGACATGCGGTGCTGGAAGGTCTGCCAAGCGTGTCCAAGTCGTTGCAACCGGATCGAACGACCAGGTCTCCACGGGCGTGGTGACTCCGCCAGAACCGCCGGCGAAGATCACGCGACCGTCCCCAACGAAGCCAACCGCAAAGCTCTGACGCGGATCCATCGTCGGATCGGAGATATCCACGATCGTCGGACCCGATCCAGTATCGGCAGGCACGTCCATCGCCGCATCTCCAGCGTCCGGGAGCGGCGCGTCGGCCACAACCGCATCGCGAGCCGCATCCCTCGCCGCATCCGGCGTTGCCGAATCGGGCATGCCCGTATCCGGCTCGACGATTCCATCGTCGTCACCACATCCAAGGGCAACGACCAGGCACAAAGCGCACGCGAGATCGGGAAGTCTCATGCCCGCAGTATGCACCATCCGCCTCAGAGGCAGCCCGCCCGCGAACTTCATCCCGCGCCAAGGCTCGGACGCTCGGACAGTGTTTTTTAACCGACAGTCGCGATAACTTGACAGGACGCCGCACAGGTTGTTTCATATTACGACCGTCATTGTAACTTGATGGACGCGCTTCGCAGGCTTGCGCGGGTGGAACGTGTGCAACGATTGACGTCGCGTGCGGGATCCCTAAAGTCGGGCGCCATGCACGTAGGACGCCGCTACCCCTTCTTTCAGACACTTCAATGGTCTCGCCGCAACTATCAGCTTCCACTGTTGTGGTCGCTCGCAGTGACCTGTGGGTATGTCTTCGGGAATCTGACTTTCATCGGTATTCCCACGCTTCCCATGTCGCTCGTCGGCATCGCGGTGGCGTTCTATCTCGGCTTCAAGAACAACGCGTCGTACGACCGGCTCTGGGAGGCGCGGAAAATCTACGGCGGGATCGTCAACGTGAGTCGCTCTTGGGCGTATGGCGTCCGCGACCTGGTCTCCGATGTGCACGGAGGCGAAGCGTCCGCACGGGAGCTCGATGCGATTCGTACGGTGTTGGTCCATCGACATGTTGCGTGGATGGATGCGCTCCGCCATCAGCTCCGCAAGGTCAAGACGTGGGAGCACGACGGCGCAGCGGTCGAGAAGCTTCGAAAGGCCTGGACCCCCGAGCGGAAGGAAGACTTGGTCGCGGTGCTGACACCGAACTTGAGCGAGCAGGAACGCGAACAGGTGTTGGCGCAGATCAATCCGGCTGCACACCTCGTCGCCTCTCAGTCACGGCACCTGTCACAGCTGCGACGCGACAACGTGATCGATGGATTTGCGCACCTCCATCTGCAAGAACTGTTGCAAGAGATCATGACCCAGCAGGGCAAGGCCGAGCGGATCAAGAACTTCCCCTTCCCACGGCAGTACGCAACCGTGAACACGATCTTCGCCGTCCTCTTCGCGCTCTTGGTCCCCTTCGGTCTTCTTCCCGAGTTCTCGAAGCTCGCAGAGTCCACTGGAATGGACTTCGTGGTGTGGCTGACCGTGCCCTTCACCACCATTGTGAGTTGGGTCTTCTTGACGACCGACAAGATCGGCGACTGGAGCGAGAACCCCTTCGAGGGCTTGGCCAACGACGTACCCATCACGTCAATGTCGCGCGGCATCGAGCGTGACATTCGACAGATCATTGGCGAGACGGAACTCCCACAGCCACGCGAGCTCGATGGAATGATCTCGCTCTAGCCGTCGACGACGATTTCACACGTCTGGTCACTCGAGCCGATGGATGCGCCACGAAGTGCGCCCGAAAATTGACCACGCGGATGTTCGAGCAGGCAGTCATTGATCTTGACATTTTGAAGGGAAATCGATACGACGAGTAGACGACCACCGCCGACGAATCGATGATGCCATCGAAGTCGGGGTCTTCGACCCGCGTGGAGACAAGCTCGTCCAGTCCGTCGCCGTTGACGTCGCCCACGAAGCGAGGCGTCGCGAGTCCGCGAACGAAGAAGCGGTCGTCGCTGGAGATGCTGGAGTGCGCGACTGATGTCGCCGAGCGCCCGTCAAACGAGAACGTCCACGCGGACGATGCGCGCGAGCCCACCGTTACTTCCGCCAGGCCATCGCCGGTGACGTCTCCGCCGCTCGCCACGAACGGTCCGAAGTTACATCGCGTCTCCGCGTATCCTGCGCAGTCGGGCGTTTGCAGCTCGGATGAACTCGCGCCGGTGTGATTTCGTCGCCGAAAAACGCGTACACACGTCGGATATGTCAAGTTATAACGACGCTCGCGGAGTAAGGACGGGATATGTCAAGTTATAACGACGCTCGTGAATTAAGGACGGGCATGTCCGCGAGAGTTAAGGACGGGCATGTCCGGCCTATGAAAACGATCCGGCCCTCTTGCGCCGGCGGAGTAGCGGAAGGCTTTGTTCATTGAGTCTCTGGCTCGGGCGAGCGGCCTCGACTTTGTCCAAATACTGCGGTTTTGACGTTCGCTCGGGCGAGGTAGCATCCAGCATGGATTCGCTGCGAGTTCTGGTCGCGCTCTCACTTCTCGTCGCCTGCGGTGACGACGCCCCCACAGTCCCATCCACATTCGCCGAAGCGTGCACAGGCATTCCGGGCTGCGACATGGCCGACGTCGTCGTGCCCGACGGACCACCGCTTGCCATCTGGCGAGTGCTCGTCGTCCGGGATGGCGCAGGCGTGGTGACCATCGAAGCCGTCGAAGAGATCGACTTGAATTCGTCCATCGGCGTGCCGCTCGGCCCGCTGCACGGAGAGCTCGGCCTCGCCGGGCTCAACGTCATGGGCGAACCGCTCGAGGTGCAACTCATTCGTTTCCCGACGCGGCGGTACTACGAGGGCCTGGACGAGACGACCGGCGACGAAGAAGACCTCACCGGACAAACCGTCAGCGCGGTGGGATACTTACAGGTGCGAGAAGAGGTCGACACGCTCGCCATCGTCGACACCGATGGGATGATCCAGAGTTCGATCGTGGCCCCGGCGCCCGGCGACGCAATTCGCATGGCAGAGACCGAAGAGGGTGGCAGCAGCGCGTTGATTCAAGCAGCGCCGAGCGGCGCGTGTGCCCACGTGATGATCCTGGATGGCGTCGACGACGGGGCATGGAACCCGACCGACTCGCCATCTCGCTCTCCCACGCCCACCCAGCGAGCGCTGATTCGTGCAGCGCTCGGCCGAATGACTCCCGTGCACTGTATGGGCGTGAGCCGCATTGGCCTCATCGACCGGGATGGCTCTCCCGGGTCCGTCGCGAGCTGGGAGGGCGACTTCATCAACATTAGCGTGAACTATGTGCTCAATCGGGAAGGCTTCGACTGGGTCGGCTTTGACGACTTCTCCCTGCAGGACTCGCGCGCACAAGCCCTCTTCGAAAGCGTACTTCTGCACGAAGCGGCACACGCAACGACCTACTTGCTCAGCGCAGCGGCCGCCGAGGAAGGAGGAGGCCCTGTTGGCATCTGGGCGCCCACCGCGCGAAGCCTCGCCGAAATGACCGTTGACCGAGCGCGCCTTCGCGGGGACATCGTCAATCTATGGGGCGACATGCACGAGTCCTTCGTCGACCTCGACTGGGCCAACTCCTACTACGAGATTCCACCTCTGCGACAGTCCGAGACGGTGATCGAGCAGGAACTGCGGATCGGCGCCCGCGACCTCAGCTACGCCTCGCACAAACAAGACCCTCCCGACGAGATCGTCGCTTCCGGATTCATGTCGCCCTACGGCGGGCTGAACGTCTACGAAGACATCGCCGAGTTCGCGACCTGGCCCGTCGTATTTCGCCTCTACGAACGCGCCGGGATCGAAGAAGGACCTGGCGCGTTGCGGCGCGGCTACGCCTGCCCCGACATGGCGGCCCACGACACCCGAGGTGTGCCGCAGAGCCTCGCTGCTCCGTTCACCAAGGTAACCTTCATGCGCGATCTCGGTTTCATCACACAGTCCGACTACGACGACTGCATCGGCATGTTCCTGACACCGAAGGCATCACCATCTACGAGTCCGGTGACATTCAGAACACCTTCGGCAACGACCCCGAAGCACGCATCGAGCAGCGCACCGATCGTTTCTGGTTCGTCTTCGAAACCCGCGGCTCCGTCGAGTTCGGCGACATGCCCTACTCGGCAACGCTCACGCTCGAGATCGACCTAGGCCCGAATACGCGCGGCGGAATGCCCGTGCCCGTGGAAGAGATCTCCTGGCCTCGCGGCGCCTTCCGAATCTCACCCCTCACCTCGCACGTCTTCCGCCTGCGCCTCGATGATGAACCCGCCGGCAATTTCGACGTCACCGACGGTTTCGTGCTCGCCGCCGCCAGCTCCAACGATCGCCTCGTCGGCTCAGTCTTCGTCAGCCAGTCCTTCCGCTACATGGCCCCCCTCCCGGTGCCGCAGACCTTCGACCCACCCTTGCAGTTCCGCTACCTGCTCGAGAACTAGCGCAGCACCGCTTTACTCCAGCGCGGCCATCGCCCGATCGACCAAAGAGAAGGCGTATTCATCGCCCGGTTCAACGGCCACGTTCAGAGCAGCCGAGAGCCGCGCGAAGGGCGGATCGTCTTCATCGATGTCGAGGTATCTGCCCTCGTCGCGTCGAAGCGCACTTCCGGACCCGCAGTCACCGAGTAGCAAGGGGGTCTCGAGCGCTCCGCGAATGATGGTCTCGCCCTGGGACGCGATCATCACGAAATGCCCGACAGTCAGGTCTCCGCCAATGAACTCGAGCCCGCTGAACGAGGCCGCCCGAGCGCTCAAGCTGCCTGCGACCAGCAGGTCTGGGAACGCGTCGAGGAAACCCGCTCCGATCACTCCCCCCACCTGGAGGTCGCCCGTGATCCAGATGTTCTCGGACGCCTCAAATGACGCCTCGACTCTCACGTTGCCGTGGTGAAAGCGCCGCCCGTAGTCCTCGTCGACAATCGGAAGATCCTCGAACGTTTCGATCACCACATCCGTCGGCGGGGCGGACAGAAGAGTCGAGGCAAGCACGATGAGCGACCCATTCCATGCGGGCTCTCCAAAGTCGTAGTGCTCCATGAGGTCGCCCAGGTTCTCTGAGCCCTTCGCAGCGCCGATGACTGCGTCTGCCATGTCCGCGGCGATTCGTCGCAGTCGCTCCTTCGCCGCATCCCATCGAGAAGGATCGAAGACGAGCTGCGACGGGTCGAGCTGGTTGTCAGCCATGGTCGCGAGTGTACTGCCACTGCGGCACGTGGAAGCTCGACTCGTTGGTGCCGAGCTACTGTGGGGCGCGACGATCGGAGCAAGCCAACGCCGGGGATCGAACCGGGGATCGAGCCCAACGACCCGGGATCGACCCGCCCGGATGTCAAGACAACCTGAGCGTCTGAATATTGCGGGCGGACGCCGAACTGTCAAGATAAAATGAACGCCGGAATTTTGACTTCGACGGCGGTGGGCACCGACCGCGCGAATGTCAAGATATAACGACGCTCATGATAGTGAGCGGGTTCGTGATAATGAGCTGGTTCGGCTCGCAGGCTGCTCGAGTGATCACTCGGCGCACGGTCGTAATGAGCACGAAGGAGGCGAGCTATTGGACCTGGAGCAGTGGAGCTAGTGGTTGCGCCGGGCACCATCGCGCCGGGTACGTTCGAGCGCGCGCTCCATTCGCTGCTCGAGCGCGGCTTGTTGTTCCGGCGTCCAGCCGAACTCGCAGTCCATCTCCGTGACTCGTTCGGTTTGCATGCGGTACAGGCTGGTCACCATGCCATCGACAATCTCTTCACCGACCGCGAGTACGCCCTCGACCCGTACCGAGCATCTACCGAGATCGCGATTGTCCTCGTTGGATGTGATGACGACTGTTTGATCGATGCGAGGCAGCGTTGGGTACAGGTCGAGTGGATCTGGATCGACCATCGGAACGACGACATCGCGATACGACCCGTTGTCTTCGTCGTCGAAGTACATCAGATAGCCGATCAGTTGGACCCGCTTGCCGTCGAGCGCGACAACGGAAGTGGGTAGCTCCCGGCCCTCCTCGTAGCCAACACCGCTCAACTCGGACCACGTCACCTCCGGCAAGTCGGAGGGGCAGGGTCCACAACAAACGAGCGCAACCCACAACAGACAACCGCGCACACCACGAATCTACCGTATCCGGCGGAAGTACGCGTTGCGTTCTCCTAGAGTGACGCCGGCAACACTTCCTCAGCCCCGTTCTTGTGCGCAACGCTGCGCCGCAACGCCGAAGGACCGCCCACGCTAGAGATCGTTGCCTGTTCGCAACGCGTTGCGACGTGACTTGCGAGTCTGTCACCTCGATCATGATTCGGACCCTGATCTTGGCGCTGGTGACCCTCGTTGCCTGTGGCGACGACGCGGCGCCTCTCTGGATGCCAGCACGACTCGTTCATCACGCAAGACATCGGCGCTGCATGTGAGCACGTCCGACGACACGGCCGAAACGCCCGACGCAGGGAACGATCGCGTGCAGAGAGTTGTTGTGGGAAACGTGGCGTTCGGGACGCGAGATCCGTGATGGCGAGCTCCGCGCGATCATAAGACCGTGTGCCACTGAGCAATGCACCGTCCGTGCGAGCGCAACTCGTTGGCGTGGTCCCGAGAATTGCTTAGGCTCTCGCGCCATGTCGCGAGTCACTACGATCCTCGCTCTTACACTCTGCGCATGTGGCGGTATGAGCGCGGAAGAAGAGCCCTTGTCGACGCGCGCCAGCAGTGGTGACGACGTGCCCACGGATGCATCCGACAGCGATGTGGACTGTGTAGCGGAGCGAATCAATACCGCGTGGACTGCTCCAGAGGGTCTCAGTGAGATCGCTGAAGCGTTCGCTGCGCGACCCGATGTCGTCGCGATCTTCGACATCGAAGGCGTCACTGAGCGTCGTAGACCAGCAAACATGGCGGCGACCGCGATGCACGCCGAAATGGGAGTCGACGTCGGCTTCGCGACGATCGACGCGCAAGGACGGATCATCGCTCGCGACCGCGATCCGAATCGCATGTATGGAAGCCGATTGGATGTCGCTGCTGCGGCACTCTCCGGCGAGACACGCAGCTTCGAAATGCTGTGGCCCAGCATGTTCGACGGCGTGGTCGTGGGCGCCGTCGCGCCGATTCGCCGAGCCGACGCCATCGTCGGAGCAACACTCGTGTTCGCCGCTCTCGCGGACCTCGCGGAGTGGAAGCAGCAAGTCGGTCACGACCTGATCTTGATTCAAGACAACGAAATTCAGTCGACCCTCCCGCGCCAGAACTCTCGAAGCCTGGGTGCCGAAGTGTCCAACGCGCTCGGCTTGGGCGAAGGTCCAATGATCATAGAACTGACCACCGGCCCCGCCGTATCCGGCCGTCACGGTGAGATCATCTGGGCCGTACTCGGCACAGCCTGCCCAACACGCTGACCCGACCAGCCAAGCCGCGATTCGACCGGCGCAATGTCAAGATATAACGACGCTCATGATCTAGAGGCTCCTCATGAGTTCATGATCTAGAGACGCTCGCCGAGCTGTTTCGGGAGAAACGGGTGCTGCTGCTGGAGGTTTGACGGTGCACGTGTCAAGATATAACGACGCTAACGATCTAGAGCGGCACGTGCCGAGAATATTGCTGCGTAGTGGATGCAGATTTGCGCCGGCACCCAATTCAGCCGCGTATCTGGGTTCAGAGTTTCGTGATTCGTTTTTCCATCTGCGTCATGGCGCTGGTCGCTCTGCACCCCGCTGGTGGGGCGCAGGCCTGTGTCATCGTCGGGGGCGCCCAATCGATCGAAACCAATGTGCAAGATGCCGACGGTAGGCGTTTCTCGGTGCGTGCACATGCTGCGAGGTGGCGGGCAACTCTGGCTCGACGTCACGCGCGTTTTCACGTGCAGTCCTTTCTCGAGTTCGACGCCACTGCAGCCATAGACTCAATCGGTCTCTCACTCGCGCGCGCGACCGTGATCGCCGGCCGCATGCATCTTCAACGTCGCGACGACGTCGTGATCCATGCACCTTCCGCGCGGAGTACTTTCATCGTTGCAGACTTGGCTCTGGGGGAAGTCCGGCTACGAGAAGCGCGACTCCGTTGCGAGGAATTGCGACTCGTCAGCCCGGCCCTCCGCGCTGCGTACGCGAGTGGGTTCGCGGGTGAACCACTAGACTCGTGGAGAGGGAGTGAGGGGGAGCAACAATGGAACGTCGGCCGTGAAGATGCTGCACGCGCGCGACCGCGCCCTGCCGGCCAGGCCTCGCAACTGGCGGCAGGGCAAACGACCCTCCCGATTCGACGGCGTCCAGGCGGAGCAGAGCTTGTGTTCGATGTACCGCGCTCCAGTTCGCTACTTGAAATCGCTCAACGTGGAACGTTCCTGAAGATCCAGCTGTGGCAGGGCGATTCATACATCGAGGGGTGGACCGAGCAAAGCAACGTGCAGCGGCACCGAGGTTACGGTCGAGGCTCAGGTGGCTTCCGGGGCCGTAGCGCTCGTGTTCCTCGTGTCCGCGCGGGCGTCCATGCAGTGCTCCGGATCGGAGCGCCCGTCTTTGCCAGCACGAGCGCGAGCATGCCGTGGGCACGAGTACGGGGCACTAGCAGTGTGGTAGTGAACCTGCACGGCCGGTGGGCACGGATCGAGACAATCCCTGGCTTGAGTACCAATGAAGCCGTCCTTTGGGTTCGCCGTGGAGACCTTCAGCTCAATCGTTGGCGAGGGTCGGGAGTGACACTCGAGATCGTACGTCCACGGCCATCAACCATTCACACCTTGCGGCGAGATGGCGGACCTACGATTCGAGTCGTGTTCGTGGAAACGGGCTCTGAGGCAGAGGCGCGAGGACTTCGCGTAGGAGATCAGATCGAGACGACGGCTCGGATCTTCGCGGCTGGGCCAGTTCTGCACTGGCGGGATGGAGCGCTCCCATCCTCCATCCGTGTGTTGCGCGGCAGCACGAGTGTGGACTTACCGACCACGAATGATACGCAATCGATGCCACCGTTTTGATCAGCGCCGTGCACTTACGGAGCGTATCCAACTGGCATTCCCGAGAGTGCGAGCGGTCTAGGGGATTGCCCACGACCAGGTGTCGCAGCCGCCGACCCATCCCTCAGATGAGTCCGCCAATGGTTCGGGAGAAGGCACGCTGATCTCGGCGCTCAGGCCGTCACAGGTCTCCTTGAGCCATAGTCTCACGCTGCGATTCACGCCATCGCTGCAACGCGTGGAGATCTCCAATCCTGCTCGACGCGACACGACGAATGTACTTCCCTCGCCAAACACGCAGGAGCTTCGCGTGTACACTGGCGGCCAGATCGAGACAACGTCCGCGTACTCGGGATCGGCGCTGAAGACCTCCACGATGCCGCTGCTTCTTCCATTGAAGTGAAGCGTCACGGTTGCTGGCGCCCCGCGACAGCTCGCATTCTCGACGCGAAAGGTGCCGCCCACCATCTCATCGGCGCGCAGCACACGACCGCGTTCCGAGCAGCCGGGCTCGGGCTCGGGCTCGGGCTCGGGCTCGGGCTCGGGCTCGGGCTCGGGCGCATCCGGATCGACCATCGGTGTGGAATCCAGAGAAGCGGGCCCTGCATCCGCAGGAGCATCGTGAGTCGAGAAGCACCCCGCAGCCCAAATCAGAATCATGAGCACCTTCGTTCGCATACTCGAAGGTGTGCGGCCAGGTCTTAACCAGCCACTTAACCTTTCGCTAGAGGCAGGGGCGGACGATGGGGATCAGCTGTGCCGGCGCGACCGGTCCCGAGGCAGCGAGCGCAGCCACGGTACCTCCACGACGTAAGAGCGCGAACGTCGGCCCGTCTCCCATGCCCTCGTCTGGTGCGAATGGCACTGCGGTGGAGTTGGGCTCGCCCGCTGCGAGACCATGCAGAGCCACACTTGCACCAGAGAGCTGCCACCGATGAAAGTAGCGCCGACGACCTCGAGCGTCCGTCGGTGAGTGTTGCATGTGGCCAACCAAATCGACGCCGAGCTCGACGAACCCATCGTCAACGGACGCATATGTCCGGCGAGGCCCGTCGCGAAGGTGCGCGTCGGACAGCACGAGCCCTTCCTCCCAGCGTACCCAGTGTTCATCGAAGATGTAGTCGCCTCCCATCTGAGCGACCTCTCCACATTCGTCGATCTGGTCTTCCGACCACGACTCGACCGGGAGACGACGCACGCGGCCGTCGCGTCGCACCGCCCAGCCAGCATGCTGCGCAGCAGAAACGCCAACCAGTACGGTCTCGTCGTCCGTCTGAAAGCGAAACGTCGTGCACACGTCGTCGATGGCGATCGACTCGCGGTGACTCGCACCATTGGCGTCCACGGTGAGAGTGATCGAGCCGGCGCTGTGGGTGACGAAGCCGCAGGCGCCTCGGCAGAACACCGCGAATGCATCCTGACCTGACCACTCTCTCGTTCGCCGGTGAGTGGTCAGGTCGAAGAGATGTACGGAACGCTGTCCTTGGCTTCGTTCTGCCGTCGCTGCCGCGAACGAGACGATGAGCCGCGCCGGATCTGCGGCGGTGCGTTGAATCCAACCGTCGATGGGCATCTCGGGCAATGCCTCGGGCGAGGAGCGACGCGGCGCGTCCGGGTTGGAGACATCGACTCGAAGCGTTCGAGCAGGCTCGGTGGTTTGGGGGTTGTCCGTGATGTTGGGCAACCACAGAACGCGAACTCCGGAACCGTCGACCGCCGCGCCTGTCAGGGTGGCGAGAAGCTCCACCCCTAGATCTGCGGCAACGAGGCCATCGGACGCAGCGTTCAACGCGATGAGCTCGGTCGACCAATGGCCACTCGGCATCGAGTGCGCGATCGTGGCCCACGTCGTGCCCGCTACGACGCCGACGGGGTTGACCCAGAAGAGGCCCGGCTCTTCGGTGGGTGTGCCGACGTTCACACAACTCGAGGAGGGCGGCGGCTCCGGCGCGAGCTGCGCGACCGGGACTGGCGGCGGTGCGCTCTGCCCCGAGGGTGCTGAACCGCACGCAAGCACCAACGGACCGAGCCATAGAAGAGACGAACGCACGCCATACTCTAACGCGCTCGTCGCGAGGCGAATGCAGCTTTCCCGCCAAAACAATCGACGGTGGAATGAAGCTGGCTGGTAAAGTCAGCGTGCGTGGATCCACTCGTCGGGACGATGCTCGATGGCCGCTATCGAGTCGTACGACAGCTCGGCACGGGCGGAATGGGGGCAGTCTACGAAGCGGAGCAGGTTCGGCTTTCCCGGAAAGTCGCGATCAAAACGATACATCCGCATTTGGCGGCCAAAGCGGAAGTCGTCGAGCGGTTTCGTCGCGAGGCGATGTCGGCGGCTGCGGCGGGAAGCAAGCACATCGTCGATGTGTACGACCTGGGGGTGCACGCCGGGGCACCGTTCATCGTCATGGAGTTTCTCGAGGGACGCGACGTTGCTGCCTTGATCGAAACCGAAGGTACCTTCCCGCTCCCCAAAGCGATGCTGCTCATCGCCCAGTGCTGCGATGCGCTGGGGGCAGCGCATGAACGAGGGATCGTTCATCGCGACGTGAAGAGCGAGAACATCGTCGTGATCGCCAAGCGCAATGAGCCCTTCTTCGCGAAGGTCGTCGATTTCGGGATCAGCAAGTTGCGGGACTCCTCGTTGACTGGAAGCGCGGAGCTGCTCGGGACTCCGTATGCGATGGCGCCCGAGCAACTGCATGCGTCTCGGAACGTCGATGGGCGGGCAGACGTGTACGGGCTGGGCGTCGTGCTCTACCACATGCTCGCCGGGCGGATTCCGTTTGATGCCCCGACGCTCATGGGGCTCATCGCCCAAGTGTCCGCTGGCGACTACACGCCGCTGCGGCAGGTCAGGCCCAACTTGAACGAGAGCGCTTGTGCAATCGTCGAGACGGCCATGGCGAGGGATCCCGCGAAGCGCTTCCAAAGCATGGAAGCCCTCGAGCGCGCCTGCCAAGCGATGCTCGAGTCCAGCCCGCCGGCCATCGGCTTCGAGCCAACCGAACCTCTTGCGGTTCAGCACCGCGATTCGGCTAGGCACCGCGATTCGGCTAGGCACCGCGATTCGGCCGGGCACCGCGATTCGGCTGGGCACGGCCAAGCCGTCGCGCCGAAGGTGGAACCGTCGAGAGTGGAACCGTCGAGAGTCGAACCCGAG